>JAAAQI020185997.1:0-22380 GCA_011800005.2 Stichodactyla mertensii
ACATACTGATATGCTAATTACCCACTGATGACGTTTAACCTGCGAACCTGCCAATCATGTCTTAATAGGCGGTCCTTTCAAATGCCAGCCCTCCCCCCCCACTTTGCAATATGCTCCGCGGTCTCTGAAGTGTACGTGTCTGTTAATAAGTTAATTCAAATCCCCTAAAAAAACAATACTCAATGTCTCGACTGACATTTCTTTGACTTTTTCTGTTGCTTAAAAGTTTCTTTCTTTCGAGTGAACTGTGAACAAGTGGGTGGCGTGCGTGGCGTAGCGGTAAAACGTTCGCCTCTCACCACTGTGTTCCAACGAGTCGGGGGGGGGTCTAATCCCATTTCCCAGCCTAGCTTTTCCTCATAATCCCAGTCTTAGTTGCGTGGAACTGGGTACTGCTTGTTGATACGTGGAGGCAGAGCAGAGTGTAAAAGTTCGTTTTGATGTCTTTCAGGAATTTTAATGATCTAAAACTGCGGGTTTTTCGACTTTTGTTGAGAGGTGAAAAACGAATCCCATTCCCATCTGTTGTTCTGTTTCCCATTCCCAGTGGCCAACTCCCAGTCCCAGTGCATCAAATCCCATTTTCCCAGCCTAAAAATAGGCCAATCCCAGCTCCCATTTTACCCCTTCAGGACCCTCTAAAAATACGGCTCTCTTGTAACAAAATTCTTCGGGATGCCGAGTTTGATCAGCCATGGATATCGGCCTTAACCTTATACCTACGTAATCACCTTCGTCTATTGTCTAGGTCTGGATCGCTGAAGAAGTAGGTAGTCTGGCATGCGGGCGTTTATTTGTTCGTCACGCGCAGCACTCCCTACTGTACAGCTTCGCCAGGGCATCTGTTTATAAACTTGGTAAATCCAAATAAGATCTGACATAGCCGATATCCTACATAGCTGAGTAGTATAATGGGAAATAATACACCTCAAAGCAAACCCAAAATCAGGTGGAAAAAGTCACTTTTTATTCTCGTTGTTGGAGTCTTGCTAGTCATTCTAGCTCTCGTGACCAATTACGTATTTGACGACATACTGTTCTCCAAAATTAATTCTAATCTCGTTATAAAACGAGGTAATTCTGAACGCTTTCGACAATGGAAGCATCCTCGAGTTCCTATCAACATGGAGTTTTATATTTTTGATATTGTAAATCCAGACGAGGTAAGAGAAGGAAGCCCTCCCGTGGTCATAGAGAGAGGGCCATATCAATACAAAGAGATTCTCGACAAACAAAATATCTCTTTCACTCAAGGAGGCGCGCTCGTGTCTTACAACCAAAAGAAATGGTTTTTATTTGACAGGAAAGCATCTTGTAGTCTCTGCGACCCTTCTAAGGACATTATCACCACAATCAATGTACCGTTCGTGATTCTCTCAGAGATTGCAAAGAAGTATAGCATATTAGGTCCAGCAATTGATTGGTTATTAACAGAGAAGATAAAGGAAGATTTGTTCATGAGAAGAAGTGTTCATGAGATCTTGTGGGGGTACACTGACCCAGTTTTTGAAGCCTTTTCTGACTTCAAGAAGAAGTATCACCTGGATTTTATCCCAAACTTTTCACCTTTGATGCAGTTACAACCAAATGATACATATGATGGCAATGTAACAGTTAACACTGGAAGTGACAATGTTGACCTAACTGCAGCCTGGGAAGAATGGAAAGGAAGGGAAAATCTGCTTCTCTGGGGGTCATCATATGCAAACATGATAAATGGCAGTGATGGGACACAATTCTCTCCACGGATCACCACTGGAGATACTCTGTACTTCTTTGCAATCAACTTATGCCGGTCAATATATTTGAAGTATGAATCTTCTTGGGATATTAAAGGTATTAATGTACTCAGATTCACCACACCAAAAGAGTTGTTTCAGAATGCTTCCTTTGTTGCCAATAACAAGGCATTTTGTCTGACAAGATGTTATCCCAATGGAATTCTAGCTGGATCAAAAGACTGCAAACCGCTTGATCAGAATTCTGTGGAGTCTCCAATCACTGTTTCGACTCCACATTTTTTAATTGGGGACCCTTACTTGCGACAACAAGTTGGAGGCTTGTCTCCCAATAAAGAAAAACATGGTCTCTTTATGAGTATTGAACCAATGACTGGCATTCCCCTACAGGCTCTTGTTCGTCTTCAAATCAATGCTTATATTCAACCTGTTGAAAGTATAACAGGGACAAAAGGAATAAAGCCTTCTTATGTCCCTCTCATGTGGTTCAGCAATAATGCAACAGTTGATGAATCAACAGCAAAGATGTTGAGAAAAGATATCATTTTTCCAAAGGAAGTGATGTACTACTTGAAGATTGTACTTATTAGTGTTGGATGTTGTTTAGCTGTAGTTTCTTGTATAATTTTTCTTACTGAATTAAGAAGATTTAGGAGAGTTTCAAGGAAACCTTTGCCACAACAACATGGTTATGGCACCTTAAGTAATTCTAATTACAGAGAAAATAATGCACCTGGGGTTGATGAATGCTCAACATTAATACAGAATAATACAAATGTAGCTTGATTTTGTAATATACCTAAAATCTTAATGTAATATTCAAAGTCTTAATCCATTAGGGACTAGCCATAAAGGCTTGGACATGCTTCAGGAAGAAGTTAAAGCTAATTCAAATAAATCAATTTAGAAAATTTTATACATTTCTTTACTTACCAAGCATTCAAGAAGATATCCAGCAGTGAAGACTAATTTTCAGTTTTATCTTAAGAAATAGGATAGTGCTTTTAGTCACTGTTGAATAGGTGACACCACCTAAATTAGATAACTAATTTACTATTTTAGGTGGTGTTACCTAAATTAAAATTTCACATGCCAATGGCATGAATATCCAGGAGGGATATGATATGATCGACTGTCTCTTCACACATTCTTTGATAAAAAAATCCCCCCACCAGAATTTTCAAGACCATTATTTTGGCATGCATTTATAGCTAGATAATGTTTGTAAATATTCATCTGTGTTGGTTTGTAAACTGATAATATTTAAATAATTTTGATCTCAACACAACAAATAAACTAACCTACATTTTCAACTGAAGTACATCAGTCAAAAATTTAGGTTTGTTTATTCCTTGTGTTAAGATCAAAAGTATTTAAATATTATCAGTATAGCTAGATAAATTAGATAAATTAATTTATCTACCAATTCCACAGTGTGATTCAAACGACTCTATCATCATATAAAACCTTGGGATATGTTTCTTATATTGGGGATGGGTTCCCTGTGGGTCAGCTCGTTACTAGTTCTTCTCGGGTCGTTATTTGGGTTAAAGACTGGTAATGAATCAGATCATCAAACAAAATTATTTTACTAACTTAACCTAAGAGTTTATTTTTTTGGTTTAAAATTTGTATTATAACCTTTAAAAATCGGGTTTTATTCCGAATTAAGGCTTGTAGTGAAGTGTATACAGCGTTGATGTCAAATAATTTCACTGTTTGACGTCCAGAGTTTTGACATTCCAACAAAGACTACTGTAGTTTTTGTTGTAAACATTTACTAATATTTCAAGTGTCTCCAAGCATATTTTTTCCGGGATCGTCTTGAATTTACCATGGACTATCTTCGTCAGAGCCTTAAACAAGGCTCCCATGTGGATTTTATCTCTCATTTTTCGTCAACTCACACGGAAGATGCGTTTCGTGTGATGAAGAACATGAGAATCAACTCTGAACTCTGTGATGTCTTTCTTGTTGTTGGAGAGCGAAGGATTGCAGCTCATCGGGTCGTTTTAGCTTCTTGCTGTCCGTATTTTCACGCTATGTTTACTAGTGAGCTTCTCGAGAGTCGTCTAAGTGAAGTCCCTTTACAAGGAGTCGATCCAGACGCTATGGAAACACTAGTTGAGTTCGCTTATACAGCCAGAATTGAAGTTAGTGAAAATAATGTTCAAACCCTTCTTCCTGCATCGAGTCTGCTACAGCTGAACAGCGTCAGAGAAGCTTGCTGTGAATTCCTTAAGAACCAGCTTCATCCTTCAAACTGTCTTGGTATTCGGTCGTTTGCTGATGCCCATGTTTGTAAAGATCTGTTAGAATCCTCTCACAGATTTGCTTTACATCACTTTGTTGATGTTTGCCAAACAGAAGAATTCTTACTCCTGAACGTGAATCAAGTTCATGAACTGATCTCGAGTGACGATATTAATGTGAAAAGCGAGGAACAAGTTTATAATGCTGTTATTACGTGGATAAATTATGATAAGGAAAACAGAAAGGGCTCCATCCAACAGCTGTTGCCTAAAGTTCGACTGGCTTTACTATCCAGAGAATGTCTTATGTCAAGAGTAGAAACAGAGGGCATTATCAGATTAAACCAAGACTGCAAGGACCTTCTGATAGAAGCAATGAAATATCACTTATTACCAGAGAAAAGAAATATGTTACAGAGTCCCAGGACAAAACCACGCAGCCCTTCTGGGCAAGTGCCAATCTTGTTTGCTATTGGGGGAGGAAGTTTATTTGCCATTCACAGTGAATGTGAATGCTATGACCCCCGGATAGAACGATGGTGTATGATTGCACCCATGTCGACAAAGCGGTCAAGGGTTGGTGTAGGTGTTGTTGATAGTAAAATATATGCTGTGGGTGGGTATGATGGTAGTACAGACTTGGCTACAGTTGAATGCTACTGTCCACAAGAGAACCAGTGGTGCCCTGTAACACCTATGGGCACACACCGCAGCTGTCTAGGGGTTGCTGTCATCAATGGTCTTATTTATGCCATTGGAGGGTATGATGGTGCTTCTTGTCTTAGTAGTACAGAGAGATATGATCCTCTGACTGATCAATGGACTTCAGTAGCTGCCATGAGTGTAAGAAGGTACAGATTAAACTATTAGCATTAAGTTTATCTATTATTTATTACAGTATGGTTGCCACAGGTCAGGGAAAAGTCAGGAAAAAATTTTTTTTTCCAGGTCAGGGAATTCTACTTTCAGTCAGGAAAAAATTATACTTTGAGCAAAAGTCAGGGAATTTTGTGATTGGATTGTTATGGCAACCATCAGTATTTTCTGAATGATTGACATGTTATTTTCAGGCGGTATGTTCGTGTGGGTGTCATTAGAGGAGTGATTTATGCAGTTGGTGGTTATGATGGCAGTGCACATCTGAATACTGTCGAGTGCTATGATCCTTTAACAAACATATGGAAGCCAGTTGCTAACATGTCTAGTAGACGCAGTAGTGCAGGCGTGGCTGTCATCAATGAATTTCTGTATGTAGTAGGTGAGTATCATATAAATTTTGAAAAAATAGAGCTGCTTGGAGTTTCTAAATGAAGGGGGAAGTCATGAGAAGAAAAGAAACATACCTCTAGCATTCTTTATGTTTCTTTGTGGTTCATGCATGACAACAATTTCTTGGTTAGTCAATAAATGTTATCACATTCTAAATAGTAATTGTTTCACAGATATAAGGTGTACTCTACTGGTCATTTTTTCTGATTTTCAGGGGGAAATGATGGTGCTTCCTGCTTAAACACGATGGAAAGATATGACCCAACAATCAACACATGGCTGTCACTAGCACCCATGAGTGTGCGGCGAAGCACCCATGATTTAGCTGTAATAAACAACCTGTTATATGCAGTTGGGGGTAATGATGGCAGCTCAAGTTTGAACAGTATTGAAAAATATGACCCTGAAACGAACAAATGGACTCCAGTTGTATCTATGAGCACACGACGCAGTAGTGTTGGGATAACTGTGTCACATGTTCTTCTTGTGTAACAAGATGACAAAAACCAGAACACAAAAGATTGCTATTTTTTAGAATCTTTTTATAATTTGGTACCAAGAGAAAATTTTCTGGCCATGAACTGAGCCAACTTAGTAGACTGAGTGTTTAAAATTATTTTTCTTCAAAATTAGCAAGAAAATGGTTTGATTTTGGCCAAGTAAAGCAAAGAATTTGTGTGTGCATACTGTGTGTTGTTCCAGAAAATGTAGCTACTCCACAAATGAGAAGAATTCTAGTAATTCTAGATAGACTCTATCCAAGAGATATGGAAATTTTCTGGCTCAAAATACATTTTAAAGTTGTTTGGCATGTTAAGATGGTTGCAACAATTGACCCTATCCATAAAGCAAATCACTAATTTGCATAAATCACTAAGCTCAATGAATTGAAAAAACATTTCATCCTCACATGAAAGACCATCAGCAAATTAGTAATTGTGTACAGTTGTTTTAAAGAATAATTGTAAATCCTTGTGGAGTTATGAGCATTTAAAATGTGCTAAAAACATCAAAACAAGACTGGTTGGCCCTTGGATGTGTTTTATATACAAATCCTTCTAAATTTAAATTGCTGTAACTTCCCAGGTATTTGTGCTAAGACCCTGAAATTTGATTTATTTACTAATGTTAGCATGCTCTTTTGAAGGCTGGTTGTCATTACTTTAGCACATGAGCAGAAAGCAGTATTCCTCATTCATGGCTCATTCATGGCTTTATGCATAGGGTCAATATTTCAGTTTATTTATGTGACATTTAATAATTGAGTCTGCAAAGCAGGTTTTGTGATTTCCAATTTTGTAAATTAGTTATGACTTGAACTTTCAAAGTTTGTATCTTAATAGTGTTAACATATGATAACCATGAAAGACAACTTTGAAAATGAAAAAAGTTGTAAACTTGCATCTGACAGCAACACACATAATTATTAAAATATAACCAAGATTTAAATTTAGTTCAGGTTTTTTTATTTGATAAACCAACTTCCTTTACACTGAATTTTAAGAATACATGTAGTATGCAAACAAAAACAAGTTGGTCAAATTTGCATTCATTTACCATTTTAGTCCAGAAAGTTACTTTTCATTTTGTTTAATCTTCCTAAATCTATAGTCAGATTTTATCACAATTTTTTCTAAAGAACAACTTCACTGCAGCCTTAATCTTTTTCCTTTGAAAATATCGCCCTATAAATAAAACAAAATAATCATACATGTATTAGGAGTTGTGTATCAAAATCTATAAGGGAAGGTTATTACAAAAAGGGACAATTTAGAATTTGAGGGAAGAGTAGTTGACATGCATGACACAGTATGGTACTGGTAAATTATTTCATGTTGAGACACATCAAGGTTAAATCATTTTCAACTCTGATTGAAATCTTCATCCCTCACTAGTTCTATCCCGGAGCATTTCCTTCTGGTTAGCTATGCTTTGAACATGTACAAGGTATGACAAACAAGATATATACAAGTTACAGAGTGCTGTACTTTGTTTGTGAGTGTTTTTGAAAATATCAAAGGTCTCTTACTCATCAAATTCATCTTTGCCTCTGACGTTCAGCATTAGAGCATCAGCATCCAAGTAGACAGGGTTGGCAGATGCTGAAATCTAAATACAGGAAAATGATGAAAGTATATTTTTGTTATTAAAATGGCAATGATGACAGCTGCTTCAGATGGGGCCATAATTTTCAGTCACAGCCAGGGGCATAGCGAGGCCTGAGCAAAGGGGGGGACAATTTTCTTGACACACTTTCAATACAACAAAAGTTACTCAAAATTCATTCTATTCAATTTTTTCTAATAACTTTAACCCATGCTTTTGGATAAATTTCCTCTATATGCCGAGATAACAGTGAAATATTGTGAATTAGATTAACAGTAAAACTTTAAAGTGATAGCATGGAGTACATCATCCTTCACACACAAATCAGGCTTGAGAAGAAAATTTTAGGAGGGACAATTATGGTCCTAGGCACAGCCTATCCACAAGTTATTTTGAATTGCTATCAAAAAGACTTACTTTATGAGGAATACAGTTATGGACCAAGTTTCTTTTCCCTGTCTTATGGCCCAGGTGTGTAGCATGTAGGCCATAAAAAAGTGGGAAAAATAAGGTTCCATACCTCATGCAGATCAAGCAAGTGAGATTAAGATGTTTGTGATATGGCAAGATGAACACAAAAATAAGGTTGGCAGTCTGTATCCTACATGTATGTTATGGACTGCTAATTGGCCCATTATAACATGTGAAATTATCTTGCCATATAATCAAGTATGGCATTATAATAGAGACATTACCGTTCTTGCAATCTTTTGTGCAGCCCGCACTTTCCTTAGCTTAAGATATCCAGGATTATCTTTTAGAGCTTCCCCAAGGTAAACAATGTTAAAGAAACATTACTTAAAAGTTATCCTTAATGAGAACTAGTAATATTAGGCCCCAGCACCATCCTGTTATAGCCAATGCTTACTACACTCCATACTATAGACCTAGTTTTTGTAACCCCAGGAGTGAAAACAATTTCAGGCCAAATTTGGCACTTTCCTTGCAAAACATCAGAGCTAATAGGAATAATAGTCAGTCATCATGACCAGTGCTAATGTTTTTAGTTCTGAAAGCTATACAAACCTCTATAAATCTAAATTAATAAAGATATTCATGCTAAAACATGCAGTCCAAGTATTAGCAAAGGAAAAAAAAAAGAAAGAAAGAAAAGGATATTAGTTTAGCAGCCTGAGCTTCTCCCTCTGCCTGTACAATCTTCTGTTGTCTCTCTTGTTTTGCCTTTTCCACAGCAAACTGAGCTCTCTGAGCTTCCTGTTGAGCTGAAAAGTGACAGAAAACATGCTTAGAAGGCAAGCGTACTTCATCTGAAAGTTAAAAAGCTGTGCTTGTACTCACCAACTTGTTTTGACTCAATAGCTCTCTCGTATTCTTTACCAAAACTTAAATCAGTCTGTAACAAAGATATTGATCTGTTATTAAGAGAAATAAATAACAGTTTTATGATCACAAGGAATAAATATTTTTACTTACAATGGAAACATCATCCAAGATGATATGGAAATCTTTTCCTCTTTCTACTAGTTGTCTTCTTATCAATAAACTGACCTGAAAACAGGATTTATGTTTGTTAGGATGAAACAAAATCTTCCTAAAGGTAAAGGTAATTTATTTTACAAGCCAGTGGCTCATGCATAAAAGCATTTGAAGTTGTGTCCTTTACCCCTCTCTCCATCAATACCCCATTTTATGATTATTTAAAGCTAGGGATGTTTTTCTTCCATGGCTGCACTAGTCCTTATTACCTGCTGACGCATGGTGATTAGTTGAGATGCATTGAACTGGGCTACAACACTCTTAAGCACCTGAAAATAAATTCAGTAAGGAAAAGAACATGTAAACTAGTTTTAGGCTTTTGACTTTCATTTCATGGAGACAACGGGAGGAAAAAATGAATTGCCATTTATTTTATAAATCTGAATATACAAAAATAAAAGGAGTCAATTTGTCAAGAACTTTTCAAATACAGTTTGCAATAATGCAGTTTTGTTACCTCATTCATGATAGAGGGAAGAACCCTCTCATCGTAATCAAGACCAAGTTTTTGATACAATGGTGGGAGCTTGCTTGCTTCAGGACGGGCAAGAACACGCAGACCAATGTTTACCATCTGCAAATCTAGATAAAAAAATAAATTTTGACTTGGATTACAAAATACTTCATGGTAGAAATGAATTCAGTTTGTCACTAACTTAACAGGGAACTCGGAAAATAATCTGAGTCTGTCTGGCAGGAGTTTCCTGTAAAGCTTGGGAGAAAATAAATACATTTCTATCATTTCTTTCCTGAGTATCTTTTTATATTTTTATCTAATTATGATAATTTTACTTATAATCTTAAGATCTTAAAATTTTAACAACCCAACAGTGATGAAATGAATTACCTTTGCTTCCTGTTGGAGAAATTATCTTTCTGGGCCTGGATCTTATATCATAAATAATGGGATACTGAAACCATGGAATCCTAATAACAATAATGGTAAGCACTGTTATTTTTATAACATGTCAATATTAAATGTAACTGTGGCAAGTCATCATCATCATCCCATCAAACATTGTAAGTACAGTGTAATTAGTGGTCACCTGAAATGAAGTCCTTCTGTGTAGATTGTGTTCTGTACTCCTCCTATTCTGCTAAAAATGATAGCTCGATGACCACCATCAACTAGAAGATAAACAAAAAATAATATGAGTAAGTAGTAACAGAATGCTCTTACCCTGGTCTTAGTGGGTGGGGGAGGTGAAGGTGGAGGTCGAAAGGAAGAAGGGAGAGGGAGGGCCTGCCCATAAGCCAGGTAGTTTTAGTTTTTATGGTACCTATGGCCACAAATTCCTGTTAGTTGAAATTGTTGGTCTTGACACATGATTGACAGAAGAGCTTATAAAGGATGACAAAAAATCTCCAATCCAACTCCAAACCCTGGGCCTCCCTTAGTAATTCATGACCTCTACCCTGATCATGAGATATCATTTACAAGAGAGTAAAGAATAGTTCATGGGTGGATTTAGTGAGGCCCAAGGGGTTGCAAGCCCCCTTTTTATTATGGGATCCCCCGGACCTCCCTTGGTTACATGTAGTCATAGAGGTTCCTCTAATGATGAAGTTTTCCACCCCACTTTGTCTGGATCTGCCCCTGTAGTTGAAGGATATGTGTACTCAATTCTGTACTTTCACCAAGCTCTTGTTGTTTTAATGTCTTTAAATTCAATGTTTTTGAAAAACTGTAATGCCCAAAGGAATTCTTGTCAAACATCACGTGGTATAATAAACTGATAAGTAGTCCATTCATGCAAAATTTGTTCAAATTTCTTGAATCAAAGCTTTGTAAAAATATGATCTATTTTGCAGTATACATTTACTGTGTTGGCTATGAAAATGCAGATAATGAGGTGTGATAATAGAAACAGGAATCTTATGCAATATTCGAAAGAATTGTCACAAACTAAACTAAGGAAGTCGACTTCGATTCTGCAACGCAGTTGCGCATTTTACTCAGTGATCTCAAATTTACCTGTGAAAATGGATTCTTTGATACCATAGGCAGCTATCCCAGCAGCTACTAACAGTTTAACTCCTGTTCCTACTCCTCTAGGAGCTTTTCCAAGTCGGCCTGCAAATTCTTGAAACTTGTCCGCCATGTTGGATAAATGGTTCACGTGCGGCAAGAATGATGTAAGAGCTCTTACATGGTGAGCAATAATGTACCTCTTAGTACCACACCCAGGCTTCTCGCAATCAGCTGGCAACCCAATCTCATTTTCTTTAATTTCCAGAATTTCATTTTTTCGTTATTTCATTTTTAAACTATTTTGATTTTTTATAAGGGATTCAACCAACCACATTTGAAGGATGAGATGAATCTCTTTATTTGGTACTTTGAACAAAAATTCAAAACAAATGGGAAAATAAGATTAAATGAGAAATAAAGGCACAGGTGTTGCATTAATAATTAATTATAGAAATAAATTACATTTCTTTTTCATTTCTAAATAATTTTTATCCACACACAAAAAGGGAATCTGTGCGTTCAACGTTCAAGGCTTGTGCATTTCTATTGGGCTCCCTGTATAAAACCACAGGGTCCCCGCGCTTAACGCAAGCAAAACAACATGGCGGACGGAGCTGTTCATAAGGCAAGCCTCGAGTTTTTTCAAAAGTTAATAAATTCTACTGAAAGGTAAAAGGATTTTTCAATAAATCATGATTAATTAAGTAGTAAAGATACTTATTTTCTTGTTTTTTTATTATTATACTGACTATCTAGGCCCCAGAACGCAATTTATCATCTTCAAAGTTGTGGATATTTTTGATCATTTTTGACAGTAAACTCCTTTTTTCTTACCTTTTTCTAGTTATGCTGACGATAAAGTGTGTGTTATTGGTATAATTGGTAAAGGTAGTTTTGGACACAAGTCGAAAGCTCGCCATATTAATTCTGCCATAGAGAAAGATGTATTCAAGGTTAGTCAGAAGTCTGACCATAAAAACAGTTTTTCTTTTCCTGTTTCTTCGTAATTAACTTAAGTTTATAACGAAAGCAAATGAAAAAGAAAGAAAGAAAAATGAATGAAAAAATCCGAGAGAAACAAGAAACGTTAAATTTTCAACAGATGTAGAGTTAGATCAGTCATTATTTAGGGAGGGGAGGCAATGGTGTAAGAAGGTAGTGGGTCACAGTATTATGCAAGGAAAAAAGGAGGGTTGATTAAGCAGTATGCATTGTAAGCAGTGTAAGTAAAAACAGTAGAAAGAGATATTAACCAAGGGGAAATAAACAAAAGTTATGATAAGGTATAGGAGGGAGGAGGTATGGTAAGTTTCAGCACAGCATTCCTCAATTTGCAATTCGCCCTCTCTAAAAAATTAGGTAAAATTATAGTAATTGGATGCTCATTCTTTTGCCTTTTTATTGTAGATGGATGTTAAGTGACAGTGTATCATTGAGTCATTAAAACTGCAGTGATAATAGCGATGAGTAGGGGAATAACCTTGGCTAATGTGATGATTTATATTAATTTGTTTTTAGCTTGGATTTGTTGAAAAGCTTCCTAAATCATCCAGTAATCCTCTATCGCCTGTAAGTATTATCATTAGAAATTACATTGATAGCAAGGATTTAGTATGTGTGTGGGGGGGGGGGGGGGGGGGGAACTTAGCTAAATTACCCTTATCCATTACCCTTATGCTTAATAAAACAACAGCCCTCTACTTGTTTGAGTTGAAATGGTGAAGGAAAGGAAAGGAATCAATGAATAAATGAAAGAATATTGAGTGAGTGAAATAATGGGATAATATCATTATCTTGTAGCAAAGTTCACTCTTTTTCTGTGGATTTTTTTTCAGTGTGATATTGAAATATACCATGACATAGAACAAAGAATAATATACCTTCATTTGGTCTCGCTTTTTGATTCATCAAGACTGGCTCTTCTTTGTGAACAAGCTTCCCCTGGATGCTCAAGCTCTGTATGTTATTCAAATAGAGAAGATAGCTATTATCTATATCAATTATTAACCTGTTGATTATAATGCATGAAGTTAATAAATAGATCAAAGGTCTGAAATGGGCATTTATTTTTGTTATGATTTTGTTTTGGGTATCCTGTGGTATTTTTACCATAGGTAGCCCAATAACAATCTTTTTAAAACATTCAATTTTTTTTGTTTAGGAGTCTCATCGCTACTGGAAGAACCAGGAATACTATCATGCTTGTGCAATGTTATTTATGTTTTCTGTCTGCCACATTATGTTGGTAAGTCGAAGATCTTTTTGGTAATTGATATATAATTTAGTATAAAGAAAAAGTTTGTGAAGTTCGTGTGACAAAATTATGTTATGAAAGTGTTACATGCAAGGCTGTGTGGTGCAACTGAGACAGATAGACAAGGTGCATTGTGGTCTAGCTTTGGTGCAAACAACACCATATAACCAGTATTTGAGCCAGGATTTTCAGGAAAGGGTCATTTTAGCTGAGACTGTCCCTTAAGGCTTTTTCTTAGGCGTCAAGTAGACCATTCACTGCAATTTTAGAGGGACAGAATACATTTTATTGTGGGATTGGTGCAATGGCATGGCCTGGCTCAAACACTGTATAATGCATGGTGAGCAATAGATGTTTGTAGCAAAGCTAGACTGTAATGCATCATGTTCACTATCTCAGAAAAGGCCTATTGAGCAATACAGTTTACAGAAATGACAACATCCAGTAAAAATGTACTGACACATCACTGTCAGGGTCTTGGCACTATCATGGTCATGCACATTCAATGCGTCATGACTATTACATTGGGTTTATTAAATACCACATTGTATGTTTTTTCAGATGATACATCCATCAACAAGCTTTGATCTTGGTTATATCAGGCTATTTAGAACACTTGCATCCACAAGGTAACATAGTTGAATGTACTATAATATTGGGAGTAATATTGCCCTTACAACACTTCTAATAAGTGCTATAAAGACCACAGCCTTGATCTTAGGATCCCCTAAAAACAGTTTGCCATAAAAGTAACAGATTTCTAATGAATATGTTACTTTATTTTGTATTTTTTGATGTTTAGGTATCAGCTATTACCACAAATATCACAGTGTCTGAACAACATTGAAGGTTTACCCGAGATCTGGCGACAAACAGGACGGCCTTGTATACCAAGACTTATATGCTCCTTTAAACAAGTTAGCATTATATTGATGGAATCCCAAGGAGTTATTTCCTTTGTGTTTGATATGTTAAAGGTTTTTCAACTCCCTCTTCTTTTTGTTATACAGATTGTTCCATTTTCTGCCTTGGACCCAACCACAACTGTAAGTAAAGTGTCACCCAGAAACAGATTATTAAAAAGCCCCCCCAGTAAACTTAATGTGATAGTTGTAGTAAAATACATATATTTCTAGTTATGCATGATTATTGATGTTGATTTTTGGGCTTTTTTTAGACTTCATTGCACAAAGACACATATGCAAGCAGAGCCAAAGTAAAAACACAGGTAATTTGAATATAGTTAATGTGTTGACAAGGTGTCCGTCAAAAAAACACCAACATGCTACTGACACTTTATCAACAACCTTACCAACACCCTACTGCACTAACACTCTACTAAATAACTTACCATCACTACCTACTGACACCTTACTGACATTGAACTGACAATACTTTCTGGTTGTATTTTAAACTATCATGTGGGTGTGTGAGATGGCTATAAAGATTATTATTATTTTTTGGATAAATGGAATCATAAATATTATGTTCAAGTTAATTCACCTGTTCTTCATTCTTGTATGTTCGTATCCAGGCTAACAATTCTCAGAAAAATCTCCAAAACGCCTTACAAGAACAGATCTACCATCTCATGAGAAAAGCAAGACTTTTGGGCAGTCTTAGGTTTGTCCTGAAATGTATAATTCATGTTCACTCTCATAAACCTCTTCTCAATATCATGGCCATTAAGATTGGGATCTTAACTGTAATTGTTTTTGTGAAGGGGCTGTACGTGAGCAGCAGTTAACGATGATTGTGATTGCAATTTTAATAGTCTAAGCTGAATTGCCTCCTCTAGCTAATATAAGGGGCCATTGAGCAGGGTGACTTTAGTGCAAGGGGCAAGTCTTTTTTTAAAGTTTTTCTCAGGGGATACCAAAAAACAAAAGTGCTAGCCCTGTCAACAGGGTCACCCTACCTTCATGCAAACAGCCTCTCATAATTTTTTAAGAATCCTAGTGTTGGGGTTCATAACTAGTTTATTTATCTTTTTAATACCTCTCAGTTCTAGTTCGTTGTTCACTGTGAGTTCTGGTCACTCGTTTGTTCATGTGGAGCCGAGTTCCTCTTCATTTGATCCCATTAGCATCATGTTGAATAAGCTTGCGATGCCAGCAATAAAGTCACAATGGGGTGAGTGTGTAGTGGATTAATAATGCCTTCACTATGCTGTGCAAAGGTACAGTTAACTTCGCTTTTTCTATTGGTAATAAGTTATCTTGACACATGGCAAAACGTTTTGTCCCAGAAGATATCCGTACTTCCTCCTTGGAAGGGGATTGGAGTTTCCCAGGAGTGAGAAGGGTCTGAGGAGGGTGTATCCTCTGCTTGGGGGGAGAGAGGGAATGGATATTTTCCACAATAACACAGAGGAAGAACTGCAATGATGAAAGTGATGAAAATCTATATGGCTGGTTGTCCCTCCACTAAGAGAGGTGTTGCCAGAGGTGTGTGGTTCTATTCTGCTTCTGTTCTCAAATTCTAGCTGAATCAACCATGCTACTAAAAGAAAATGGAATGTTCAAGTCCAGGCATTCACATAAAGACCCCACCACCACCACAGAGACCTCTTCAGAGGATACGCTATTCAAAGACTACCTGAAGCAACAGATAGACAATTTGATGACAGGAGATGCCGGTAGAGATGGGGTAGCAGAGGGAAGAAGAGGAACTCATGTAGAGGTACCAAGGTGTCGTCAATGGGCGCAAGTCTGTCTGTCGTTATATGAATTCTATATGGGTACAGCCAGTGATGTCTTGACACCGTTTATTACGATGGCGTCTCAACTTGATCTGGACATGAAGTTTTCAGAAGGGTAAGTTTCTACGAGACTTGACCGTATTTGTTCGTTGCTGAATTAATTAGAGTGGATTTCGCACGACTGGGAAACGATATCGAAGTTTACCATATAAAAACCGTAACCGTAACTACACGTTGTGATTGCATGATTCACACGAAAACAATGGGAAGCCATTTCAGTGTTACTGCATACCGTAACATGTACGTGCTGGAAGTCAATAACATACGTTTTACACTCACGATAACCATTCTTAAGGGAAGCCATTCCAGTGTTACTGTACCGTGTACGTGCTGTACGTCGCTACCGTTAGCAGAGAGATTAAGCATCACGTTTTGTCCCCCCGCAACGGCAAACTCATCGTTTTTCCATATTTGTCTTACATATTCCTTTCACCACATAAACATTTTCCTTCAAAAGATAAATGTTCTTGAGTAGAAACTCCTTTCCATTTTGTTTCGTCAATTCCTAAGCTTTCTAGTTTCCCACTGATACGAAAACCGCTTTATGCCTTAAACGTTTCTTGATTAATGGTCAGTACATTGGGTGTATATATGACAGGCGTTGCCGTAAAGTACTGCCGTTAGCCAGCAGCACCTACTTAGAGAATCTGCCTTCCCACTACACACGAAATGTCCACCTTAACCAGGTAAATTTATGAAAAAATCATAATGTCGCTAAATTTCATTGGTTGATTACCGTGGTATATAAGCTTCTCATCAAGGGGTCGTCTTGCGCCGCACGTATCTTTCTTTCAAGTTTTGTGTCATCACTTTGCGTTCTTTATTCAACACACATTAGTTCGCAAAATATCTCAGTGCGGCCCCAAAGTATTACGGACAAAAACACGTGTTACTAACGCCCACTTTTATTTTCTTTCACATTATAAGCTTTCTCAAGCTCTTCACGTCTTTGCTTTACATGCCAGAGGACCAGCATATGAACACTATGCTGCGCAGTTACAGGAAGAATGCAACAAGGTACGTTTTTGAGACGATTTTATTTTCCCTTTGAAACAAATACTCTCATGCTGACATTCCCATGCTTAAATCTTTTTTTCTTCAAGATTTGGACAAATGGCAGACAACTCTGTGAAGAGCGAAGCTTGACGGGCAGGCACTGTGTTTACCCTGTAAGAAAATATAGTGTTTAATTTTTTAATTTTTTAATTTTTATTTCAAATTTAAGCCTTTTTGGGCGAATAGTTTTTGGATAATTCATCTAAACTCTCGATGTACCCGGGGAGTATCCTGAGCCGTAGTATCACCGGGGTATCGGTATACCCGAAGAAATTAACTTAACATATCCTGTTTTTGATAGTATCACAAGGTTCCTGAGGATCTGGGTGAATACCTGTCAGAGAAATCGAAAGACGATGGCACCATCCCTTGCAAGCCTCATTCCAGTCGCATAACAAGTTTGTGTGCTTGTAACTGTGGTAGGACACAAGAGCACAGAGACGATCCCTTTGACATTAGGGTAAGAAAGTTATTGATGTTAGCCGGCACGGTCAAGGTACGAAATTGACAACATTCCTTGAACCAATTACAGCGCGCAAGACTACTATTCATCCAATAGAAAAGTTTTTGCATGGGTGGGGAACATACGATACTGACTAACAGCACGGCGGTAAGGTATGTAGTAGAGCGGTTTTAAGTGGGAAACGTACGGCTAAGCGACGTACAGCACGTACACGGTACAGTGTACAGTAGCACAGAAATGGCTTCCCTTAAGAATGGTTATTGTGAGTGGGAAACGTACGGTATGTCATAACACTGAAATGGCTTCCCTTTGATTGCGCGTAAATCGTCCAATCACAATGGTAGCTAAGGTTACAGCTAATTACGGTACGGCTGCAATTTTCCCGTGTCGTTTCTCACTTATAAATACATATTTTTGTTGTATTACCAGACGGCAAACTACGATTTCTTCAAAGTTCTGGAGGATAAATGCTGTGCGTATCTTCTGCATCTTATCTTTCCCTGTCATCCAAGTTTTTCGCTGTCAAAAGCCCCAGAAGTATCGCTAAAGGACGCAGAAATTCATGACGAGGAACCCCTCCTGGAAATGGCCACCGAGAACAAAAGTTCTCCAGTCCACGAGGAGAGTTCCGGGGGGGACATCAAGCAGGGTGCACAGTCTGCTAACGAGGAAGTGCCGACCTTATCACATGTGAGTGGAATTATTCCTATTCCAAAATCTGCTTTGATTTCGAGAGATTCAAAGGAATCTACCGGAAGTCATGGAATCCCCGGAAGTCATGGACACACAACCGGAAGCCATGGGATTGCCGGAAGTCACGGACAGAGCCATGGTCAGAGCTCCAGTTCGCTTTTCAGCTTAGGTGGTTTTCATTCTATCCTCGATACCATGTCACACGAAGGGACTGGGAATGAGTATAAAAGCGTGACGTCAGTAGGTTTGGGAGGGGAAATAAGTACAGCAGGCTCAGAAGAAGCCTTGAGTACCGTGGACCCTCACTCTCATGTCGGTGACGTCATCGCCCCAACAAAGAAACTTAGTAACGAGCAAGCGTTTTTACAGACTATGTTGACTGACCAATCAGCGGACGGGGTTTTACCGCTCTTTCCTTCTTGGTCGTTATGCAGACTTGGTAGCCTGTCCTCGTATCAGCCTGCGAAGGGACTGGAACAGCCAGGGTTTTTCCCCGGAAGTAACTTTCTTTTGGCGTGGGATATTCCACTGTCCAATGAGAATCACGCAGATTTAACGAGTCAATTCGATAGTCAAGGGAAGCTTTTTAGCGGCAAAACCACGTCAAACGAAGCATGGCCCGCACCAAACGAACTTCCTTCCTTAGCCGGAAGTACTCCGTCACTTCCTCTATACCAGGCTCTCTCTTACAGTCAGAATCAGTGTGCAGACATAAAAGGCAGTGCAACTCAGATGGTTCTTTCTCAACCCACTGGCGGCTCTACGAGATCCCGAGGAAGAAACGCGCGGGATGCGGGACCACCGACGGTACGGGCATACATCGGCAACGAGTATGAGTGCCCAAGGGGACATAGGTATGGTCATTATTTATCATTTCTCTCACCATTATCCCTGGTGCCACCATTTTGATTGGCTAACCAAAAATATTTTATACTTACAGGTTCGTATGTTCTGGCCCAGACAAAATGGTCAAAGCTACCACTTCCGGTCACGTGAAGGAATCAGCTCACAAACTGGTTACCATGGATATGCCATTATACTTCCCATGCCCCTGTCGGTCATCTAAACCTCTTCTCGCTCAACTTGCCCGCATTTACGTAGCAACGCCAGACTCTCCGATCCTTGTGTCCCTAAACCCGCGGGTCCAGCCCGCTGCCCCACCATGTCCAATTTTCCATCCCGGCTCTAGTACGGGAATATCGCTGCCCCCGGCAAGCTTGTGTGTTTTGCGTTTCCCGTATGTATATGTTGGGGCTGATGGGCCGATATTGCCACCCGGGGATTCGCAACCCTTGTTGTCATGCCGGCTGCTTAAGAATGCGTACTTGATTACTGGGCGTGGTTAGGAGATACCACGGGGAGATCAAGCCTAGATAATATCTTGCAGAGGAATAATGAAGATAAAAGAATCGTAGCACAGCATTGTGGTGCTCTTACGCACGTGACGCAGGGACAACGGTTAGTGATTACGTCACTGATTCCTTGGTGAATGGATCCGAGCAATCAGTTTGTTACGTCGATTTCTTGTCCCACATTTACTGCGCATAATGATAAACCAGAAAACTCGCGGAACTAAGATAGTAGTACGGAGTAGTAGTGGTAGTAGTACGGAGAGAAGAACCGACGCGACCGCGAGAGATAAACGAGCAAAATTCCCAATCTTTGAGTGTCCATGCCTTCAGTTTACATCAAGAAAACCTAGAAAAAGATAGACTTGAGCACGAGAATCATGAAAAAAACAAAAGACTTCTTAACTCTGCCAGGAAAGAGTCTTGTGGATCTCTTGGGAGGAATCTTTGACACACTTGTTTAAAAGCATGCTGCATTTTCATTGTAGCTTTAAAAATGCAAATAAAGGCAATTAAACGCAAATGAATGTGTTCTCTTTTTTCTGTTTGTTTTTCTTGTTGTCGCTGTTATTTTTTGCTTATTTTGTTAATTTATGTGAAATCCTGGCGTGAATTAATAGTGTGCAGGGTGTGAAACGCGCGTCGGGAATCCCGTGCGCGTCACCTTGAACCTAAGGACGCGCGATAACACGTGATGTCCCTGCATTGCCACACTAATATGCTGTATTTCACTCCAGTACTTGCTTGTTGCATTAAAATTATTTTCGGTTCGAACGTAAGAAGAGGAAGACGTCGCCATTCGCCATTTTGTGGAGGAAAAGGAAGTCCTGCTAAATCGTCGAGGGTATGTGCCTGTTACGAAAGATCAGACTCTGTGAATAATTTTTGAATAGTTTAAGAATGAATAATATCGAACCAATGTACTACAACTAGCTCCAGGCGGCATTATTATTATACTCTGCATACATACGACCAAAGATGCGCATTTCGAATTGGTAAAATCGAGCCGGTAAGTTTCGTTAGACGCCTATGAAAAGCGCACAAACGAAACATGCGAATCATGCTAGTCTGTTGTAGATTAAATGTCGCAACGAAACCTGGTTTGGTTTGGGCTCGTAAAGATCAAGAGTTACCGCTGCAAGACCGTTAGATCATTCTCTGCTCGCGCACCCGAATCTTTCCTAAAGAGTCCGGCTAACCTTAGAACATCTAATCACCATGGTTTTCATCTCTACCTATATTCCGACTGTAGACAACAGCTAAGATCAGTGATTGAAGTCTAAAGTGTCTGTAGTAACTGGAAAAATTGCAATGAATGATACCTATAGACTAGCCTGTTTAGTTGCGCTGGTGTTGCCAACACTCACAGGTACGTGGAACTAGTCTGCTCAGTTTTGTAGTGCATTCAGTACTAAAATAATAATCCTTGAAGATACTTGGCTGATGGGAAAGCTAGGGACGACTCATATTTTTTTGGGGTGGGGTGGGGTGAGATTGGAAGATACTGTAGAGCTATGAGTCAAAACTGAGTGGGGCGCCAAATTCTCGTCTGGCCAGTACTTGACGACTGGAAATTTTAAGACGCACAGAATGCAGCCGTAGTTGCTTGTCATTTCCATGCTCAGCTTGATGAAGAACTCTCCTCAATAGGATTTGGTACTGAAATTCATTTTTCATATTTTCATTCACTTTTTCAGTTGGTTTATTTCTCTTTGGACAAACACCAGTCAAGGTTCTTCCGATCATCGAGTACAAATGCCAACAGATCAATTTCTCCTCACCCTTCGCTTCACCGTCCATAAACATCCAACTCTCAATCCACGAATCAGGAATGAGCTTCACGTACGAGGCCGCGGTGTCCTGGATCGAGCAAGTCAAGCAAACCGGTTTTACCGGTTGTGTTGCCACGTCTGGGCCAATCAGCACGTACCGTCTTGTTCGTTTGCAGTGGATAGCGTTTGATGACGTGCCAAACAAAGGCATGACGGGAATTCAGGCTGTGTCGCTATGGACAACAGGGACGAAATGTGTCACGGTGGATATGGTTGGCATGGTAACGTATTTAAACAACTGACCCCTTAAGATAGGCCTTTTTTTGAGATAGACAAACAAGGTGCATTGTGGTCTAGCTTCGGTACAAGCACCATATAAGGCATGATGAACAGTAGATGTTTGTACCAAAGCTAGACCACAATGTACTATGTTCGCTATCTCAGAAAAGTTTTATGCAGCAGATAACTGTTGAAACATAATGCATTGATTCTAGAGATATAAGGTCATTTGAAATTAAAGATCGTGACACGGTCAAGGCACGGCAAGGCACGGCAAGGCACGGCAAGGCACGGCAAAATTTTAGAAAACATCCCGGTCACGGCAAGGTGCGCCTACGGCACCGATATTTACTGAAACTAATTTCAAGAAACCTTTATTCATGTATAATTTTTCTATTCAAAGAAGAATTTCCTTTATTAACTGAATTATCGTTTTGATTAGTCATTTTCAGGAGCACCGTACATCTATCTAACACCCGTACACTCCACACCTGACTACCATCACGACGCTACCAGTGTTTGGGTTGAAGATCCGACGCGCTTTGAGTTTAAGATTTGTCTGAGAGAGCTGAAGAACTTTGACGGCATGCACAGGAATATCCGTGTTGTAAGTATGGCGCAGATCACACGCACAGATACATCATATTTAACTCGAAAAAGGGAAAGGTTTACCGCTGGATTATGAGATAGTAAATATTCCACCTTTGATAAAAGTCGTCTCAGGTGAAGCGTCGACAATGAAAAGAAAATTTTAATTTTACACGTAAAAATGTACAACTTTGTGAATTAACATTCGACTCTCATCCGGAGATGGATTTTCTTCTTCCATTTAATATATTACTTGATTAATTTGGGACCATACATCCAGACTCGATTGCTGAAGCGTCGTATGGCAGGGCGAAACCATTTACGGGTCAG
>JAAAQI020186108.1:0-22367 GCA_011800005.2 Stichodactyla mertensii
GGCACTGCAATATTATATTTTACGTTATGTTGTAATGACCGCTGTTTAGTTTGATTGCAGACACATGCGCCGTAAAATGATGCATTTGTGTTTCATGTGAACCAATATTTAGTGGGGGGGGGTCCGGTGCCCCCTCAGCCCCCCGGGTTCCGCCGCCCCTGCTGCTAATGTGTTTTATTAACATTGACTATCACTTTCATTAATCTATTTCTTTCCATATTTCTACATCAAGTCGAGCTATCGTATCGTGCTCTTCTGACAGTTCTAGTTACGAAAGGTAGAGGGTTTTTACATATAACACTTACCGACGTACGTACACGACGTATTAGATTCAACTCTGAACAGTGCTAAAGCGTTTCTCTGTACAGATACTGCTGAAACACTGATGTCAGTTATAAAACTTAAAAGTGTCGTCACTTTTGTTAAATTAATCGTTCACTTGCTGTTATTGCGTCCTTTTGGTAATACAGATATAAACACTTTGTGACTGGTTGTACAGCGTAGAGAACGAGACGATACTGATAAAACTGGCATGGTAGTCGGACTGTGAATCTCATATCTTATCAACATTATTCATTAGCCAATTTCATACCGTGAGGACTGGGACGAGTCCCCTAAATTTTGATGATGTCAACACAAGACTCACCTAGAAAGAAAGAGCATATCGAGCTTTGCAAAATCCCGACGTTTGGTGTTAATTGGTTCAATATTGAACGTTTTACAGCCGTTATATGGTAGAATTTACAAAGAAATGTATGGTTGTAGGGACAAATATCGGACAACTGTCCCTACAATCATACATTTCTTTGAAAATTCTACCAATGTATTGCATGATTCCTCACCCTTTTTTCCCTGCTTGAAAAGGATAGCCCACCCCCCTCTTTTTTTCCAGCCCACCCCCCTGTACTTTATGATCAGTCCCTTATGACCCAGACAAGACCGAGCTCTAAAACGTAACAGGTAAAAGGTAAAGTAACTTATTTAACGTCGTAATTTTCTTTAGCTACGAGGCTGTTATCAGTGGAAGCTGAATATGTAGTACTTGATCTTGATTTGGTGTAAATTTCAGGTTTGATATATTACGGTACAACCGAAACCGAATAAATTTTAAAAATACCTAGTTAGAGACTGGCCATAAAGCAAAAAAAAAGGGGGGCAAACACCGGGGGGTGGGTCACATAATTTTGAACTCCTTGAAAGGGGTGGGCTGTCTATAAAACTGTACGTTTGAGGCAGGTAATTTGCAATTCCATTGAAACAGGAGGGAGGGGTCATCACTTTTTCAACCTCATTTTATACAAGGCCAACGAAAAAACGAGCTCCTTCAAAACGAATTTTAACCCCCCCCCCACCCCCTTTACTTATGACAAGTCCCTTAATTAATAAATAATTTGTAATCTCCACAAGTCCTCATCCAACTATATATAAACTACAATGGTTTTATTTCAACTTTAGGAAGGTATTTCTCCAGTAAATCCTCTTTATCTTCGTACTTCCACACATCGAAACATGACATTCAGCCTCCCGAGGACCCTCCACAGGCGGTTTGCCATTTTGTTTTCGATCTGAGGACTAGTCCCCCTCTGCATCACACGTCCCCAACTCTTCCCGCCCAACGTTCAAAAACAATTATCTGTCTCGTGGTTCTAGTAAAATGACGCCATTATGTAAACCCGCCTATTTTCAGAAGTATGGACGCTGGATGCCTAGACGTTAAAGAGCTGAAATCTAACTATAAAGTCCTGGTTGCAAGAGAAGACATTGCAAAGGGAACGTTTTTGGGAGACATTTGGGGGAAAATCTCCTCATCTCCAAGCAAGCACTCTTGGCAAATCGGACCAAACAAGCATGTTGATCTTGCTGGAAATACTACTAGAGCATTCGTGTTCTCCTAATGCAGAACCGGTGTACAACCGACGCGAAGGTGTGGAAGAATCCCGAACGAAGTTAGGTGAAGAGGTGGCTTGGTACTTGGTAGCGTCTCGTGATATTCTGAAAGGCGAAGTGGTGTCGTATGATTACACCCTGACCGATTATTCCATGGTGGATCCCTTTGATTGCCACTGTGGCTCAAAAAATTGTTTGGCTGCTGTTCAAGGATTCAAATACTTGTCTGACGAAGAAAAATTAAAACGACTAGGAAACGTTTCTCCTGTGATCAAGCAGCTTTATGAAACGTCGTAATTGTTGCCAGCAGTCACCCCTGGCATGTCCTTCATAGTAATAATAATAAATTATTATATAATTTGTTTATTCAGCCTCTTGGAGCGTAAGCTGATTCCAGGCAGGCTCAGTGTTACATGTCTAATGAATATAGAGAAGTCAACATAACTTGCGCGCGTACGTATTAGTCACAAAAGTGACGGAAAGTTCATAATTATATGGTATATTATATAGTATATTATATAGTATATCATATGGTATATTAGTATAGTATATTATATGGTATATTACATGGTATATTATATGGTATATTATAAAATAACGACTAAGAATCTCGCTTTCTGATTGGTCGAGGCGCGTGTTTCATGGGAGCACACAACAGGCGCGTTTGCACCTTTGTATTTTATAAAAGAAATAAAAAACTTGCTTGCTGTGTTGTGTGCAGCATAAAGCACTTGGATATGGGCAGAACACTCGAGAAGTGTTGAAGCACTCGGCTACGCCTCATGTTTCAACACTACTCTTCGTGGTTCTGCCCATACCCAAGTGCTTCAGTATAACTGCACACAGCATGCGCGCGAGTTTTCTATTTCTGCATTATACTATGCACCAAATTGAAAAAAACGTTGTCGGGTTCAAAAAGGTTGAATCATCGATGTAACTCTTGAATATTACTTTCTTCAAGAATTATAAGCAATTCGCGATATTTACAACAGCAACGCATAATATGGGATTTATTAACTGTTTACCCAGAATCACTTTGGGTTTTACCTTCTATGATTTAACCTTTTGAATCCGACAACGTTTTTCAATTTGGTGTATACATCTGTTTCAAAATTAAAACATTCACTCGTCGCAGCCAAAAGCAACAAGCAACTAAGACCGCAAGGACTTTGGTGATTTGCCCAGCACTTCTTCCTTTCAGACGATATGTCATTTGCTTGCATTTTAGTCTTTGTACAATGGCAGGCTGCTATGCTTCCCAAGTGCAAATGTGTGTCCGAAGACTCGCCAATTTTACCGGCGTGGTTCTGACTTGTCGCTTGTTGTTTTTGGCCGTGTCATCGTGTTTTGAGCTTTTGGATTCATAATGTACCATGTAACGCATATTTTTACGCATATTTTTATGCATATTTTACAACCATCACTCCCCGTGAGGGGCTCTTCCGTGAGGTTCGCTCCACACACATTACCACTACATTCAATATTTACAGCACACAACACTCAGCTCACATGTTGATTTTTACAGAGGGAGGAAAACCGGAGAACCCGGAGAAAACCCCTGGTGGCAAGGGAGAGAACAACACATCTAACAAACTCTACTCACAAGTGGTATCCACAGCTCGAACCAGTGACTCGACCCGTTGGACCACAGTGGTGAGAGGCGAACGTTTTACCGCTACGCCACCCATGCCACCCATGCCACCCACGTAACTTTAGTATTATTATTATCATCATCATCATCATTATTATTGTTATTATTATTGTTGTTATTATAATTGTTATTACTATTATTATTATTATAATTATTATTATAATTATTATTATTTAACAATCATGATTTTACGCGCACTAAACCAATATCCAAATTAACCAATTGTACAGTTGGTACTTTTATAACTGGAAATTTATAAAGAAAAACGTGAGTGAAAGAAAGAAATAAACAAGGCGCAAACAACTGTTTGGCACATAAATAAAAAAGTTCCTACCAAAACTTTCCAAAGCCCAAAAACTCAATTTTCCATAATCATGACTTGAAGGATATGTTAAAGACCCTAGAGAAAGACCGTAAGGTTCACTAGATGTTAATGGTTAACTTGAGGTGAACTAGCTGTTGATTAAGATTGGGATTTTCCCATTTTATGTGCATTGACTTGAACGATGTAATGTAAATGCCATAAAATCCAAACAATGCAATTTTGTGCTATATATTATTAACTGAGAGCTGAAAACGTTTTGCCAATTTCCAAAACTTTCAAAAGGACTTTCCTGAACCCGTACGAACCCTGGTTAGAATTGGAAAGTACATATTTGCCGACTTACAGCACGTACACAGTACGGTATGCTGTAACATGCAAATCCCACTTGTTTTCTAGTTCATAATTCAATCACAATATGTAGTTACGGTTACGGTAAAGTACGGTACGGCTGAGAGTTTTCCGTATCGTTTCACTCATACGAAATCCGCTCTAAAAAGGAGATTTGATTGAGAAACCAGTGGGGTCGTAAGCTTACTGTGCGCTTCTTGCGAGGGAGTCCACCTTTTGTCTTTTTAGAATCTTGGAAGGCCAGGGAAGACTTAAGGCGGAGATAAACGCTGCAATTTTTTTTCGCGTTAGATTTTGTTGCAGAGAATAATTGCAGCGTCTATCATCACTCTGCAACATTCGTGCAATGTTCAAAATGCTGCAGAGAAAAGTTCAAACTTTTGAACTTTCTGCAACAAATTTTTTGTTGCAAGAAATCGTTGCCGCCGTTGTTGCGAGACATGATAGACGTTGCAATTAAACTCTTGCAACAAGATCCCTAAAATTGCAGAGAAAATTGCAGCGTGTATCAGCGGCTTTAGCCTCCTACGCAGACGTTCTTAGTGTCGTCACGCAATGGTAAAGCGATGCGTGACGACACTAAGAAAGAACGTCTGCGTAGGAGGCTAAGAAGACTCGGTCATATGTTCAAAAAATCTGTAAATCTGTGTTTTGATCATGGAGGGTCATTCTACTAGTATTTAGGGGGAGAGTCCTGCCATTATACCCGGCCGGGATTATAGTACGAAAGGAGATACTGGTATAAGAGGTTAGCTCTAAAAGCTATCGACTGAATATCTCCAAAGATCGAATTGGAATTTGAAAGTTGAGGCTTGGGCTGCCTTTGGATATCTGCAGGGAGGAGATGGTCATTTTTTCCTGGAAAGTCCCCAGTCCCCGTCCGACATGTCCATTAAAACCCCTTGGGCTACCTTTGGGGATGTGACGAGCGGTAGGCCATGTGCTTCAGGATATACGATGCACACATGGCCACAGATAACCTTTGCTGAAAGTCAGTATTATATACGAAGTAAAAGCGCCTAAATCAAAATTAAGTAAGTATCAAATCAATTTTTAAGTATTGATTGGGTCTAAGGTGTTTGTCTTTAATTGGCAAAAGAAATTATAAGGATTGTCACATGTAATATATTATGTAATAAGTCATAGTAATATTGACTTGTCTTGTTGATTCTGCTGGGGTACGATACGTACAACAAGCCTGCAAATAAGCGCCGGTCGGGATTGTTCTATCAAATTTTCAAAGTGGGAAAATTTTTTGGTCTGACCACAGCAGCTTGTACTTATCAGAGGTCAAACCTTGTCCCTGGCCTGACATATGACAGGTTATTAGAAAAAATTTATATTTGCGGTGGTACTTGGTAGTCTTTTTTTTTTACGCCATGTATTTAATCGTCATTGACGTTTAAAGGAAATATTGTTTATGGTCGAAATAGGTTATCAAATCTTAAGAGCTAATTAAAAAAAAAAAAAAAAGCTAAACGTATGATGTGCTGTTGTTATGCAGACATGCTGAACTTGACCTGATGACCAGTTATTATTTATCGCTGAGGAGAGGGAGGGGGTCAGAGGATTTTTGCTGTGAGTGAAATATTGTTTTCAACACAAAAAGATAAACTTCATACCTTCAAGACACCATGTAATTTTCTTTTTATTATATAGAAACAGAAAATCTTTCTTTGCTGTCAGTGATAATCACAACACGATAATCACAACACACTGTCCTTTGAACTCTGCAAAACTCACCGCTACTCGGATCCACTTTTAGCTGATTCAGCTTTATTTTCCTTTTCTCTTTGTAATTTAGATGCAATTAATTGCATGTCTTTAAATCACAGAAAGATTTTTCTCTCATATCTTGATTTTTGAACTTTTTTTTTTGCCTTATATTCAAAGACTTTCTCACTTGCTAACTTTTCCTACTTTGCAAAACTGAGCATGCACACGTAGGAAGTGATGTCATTGATATCCTCACTAGGGAGGATATGGAAAATATGTCACTGGGTTCCCAGATGTAGTTTCATATCATGTTTACAAATGGCTTATTTTCCAGTATCTCACTCAGGTCTATATAATAAGGGACTTTTAATTAGTGATCCTCTCTTTCATTGTTAATAAAATTATACTTACAAGTCTTTGTGACCCCCTTACTCTCTGTTATTGTTTGGCTGACCCCCCCCCCCCAAAAAAAAAATCCTCTTAACTACTCCCTTATTTATTTTTTGGATTAGAAAAAAAGAATATTTATAAGGAGTGGATTGAAGAACCTTTAAAAGACTCTCTGTTATTGTTTGGCTGAGCCCCCCCCCCCCCAAAAAAAATCCTCTTAACTACTCCCTTATTTATTTTTTGGATTAGAAAAAGAGAATATTTATAAGGAGTGGATTGAAGAACCTTTAAAAGACTTTGAATTGCACTGAACCATTACCAGGAGATAAATAAAGGTAAAATAATAACTTATAGTTGCTGGGCCATTCTAAAAGTTGGGGGTGGGAGGGAGAAGTTACACTCTTAAATATCTATCTGTCTGTCTATTTAAATATAATTAACCTAAAATGTTGCTTTTCTCATCATATATCAAAGATGGATGCTAATTGTGTGGAGGTCTTACAGCTGGAAAAGAATTTCTACAGCTTGACTGCAAAACATGACATTCCTAAAGGAACTTTCTTAGGAGACTTTTGGGGAAAAGTTGGTCCTGAAGTTACTAGACATACATTACAAATTGGCATGGAAAAGCATATTAACCCTTGTGGGAAAACAAAATACACAAACCATTCTTGCTCACCTAATGCTCAATTTGTGTATAGCCAATACAAAGAGAGCAAGAAGAAAGATCTTGAAGTAGATGAAGAGCTCTCTTGGCATCTTGTATCTTACCGTGACATCTCAAAGGGTGAAGCCATAACATTTGATTACACATTAACAGAGTATTCAATGGTTGAGCCTTTTGAGTGTCTGTGTCAGTCTCACAATTGCTTAGGCAAAGTGCAAGGGTTTAAGTACTTATCACCAGAGGATAAAAAGAAACGAATGAGCATAGCCTCGCCAGTTGTAATTGAGCTTTCCCAAAAAGATAATAATTGAAAAGTTTGAAAAAAGAAGAAAAAAATATAAACAAATTTAGTTTCAGTTTTTTTGCAATTCTTATGTAACTTGACCTGTAAATTCCTGGATTTTAGATGTTACTGCCCAGGAATTGATCTTAATTATAATCAAAATATCTTTGACTTTATACTATCTATACTGTTAACACAAACATTCTTGACTGCCAGGTTTGAGAAGAAATATCATCTGGAGAGTACCCTGGATACCAGATGCCTCTGGTGCCCAGGGTATCTGGAAAGTAATTTTTGAAATGCTTGTGTTCAGCCTTAGTATAGTTATTAACTATGGCCTTAGGATCAAAGGAATCAATGAACTATGCTTTAACCTTTATTATCCTTGTGCAAGAAATGCAGACATTTCTCCTTGTAAATTATAATGTATAACTGCATGCATTAACATTATAAAGTGAAAAATATAAAATGAGTGGACCATTTTAGTGTCACAAGCTTTTTCCTGCAACTTCATGTTTGTGAAATTGCAATAGTTTCACATCAAAACGTTTAGGTTGGAAATGTCAAGGTTTGTTAAATCGTTATGGTAGATTCCCATCGTGTTATTATTTTAGTAACAAAATGGCAGATATTTCAAGTAGTTATGTAATTTAAGTAAAGCTATTCAACTGCTAGATTTATATCTAGTTTATATGAAATTACATTATCATTGATATCATTGAAAATAAAAGTTTTCAGAGACAGGTCACATGTCATTTATTTTGTTTTAACCCGGATCCAGTCCCCTTGGGTTCCCCACATTAGAACGTCCTAACGATGTCCATCGTGAAACCGCGTGAACGTTATAGTTGAGAAAAACCACTCAAGAAAATATTTCCTAACGAAAGAATTGGTATTACTTTAAAATGATACGATATGAATATTGCATATTTGGAAATACGTATGCCATATTAAGAGTTCGAAAATTTAGCATGTTCAAAAATCCCGGTGGAAGCAAACTACGTCTGTTAGCTTGTTGACGAGAATTGTCAAACGGGAAATGGAGAACCGTTCAGCCACAGATACAAAGAAAGCCAAGGTACAAAATCTGATGCATAAAAACATTACTTGGTTTAATACAGAAGTCTAATTCTTTTGTCAGCGAGCTGATATAAAAGAGTTCGAGAGGAAAGAAAAAAGAAGAGAGCCTTGTTTATACTAGTGTAGAGACTTCATTTTACAGTAGAAATACGAAAATCCCCATACGATTAGATTAAGAGTCAAAGTAATAGGAAACCTGCCTGTAAATCTGTTTTGGGACGGGAAAAATCATTTTAAGAAGTTCAAAATGGTGAATTTTTCGTCAATCGTCAAAACCAATACTAGTAATTTGGTCCGCCATCTTGGACTGCGCCAAATCAAAAAAGACTGAGGCTAGTCATGTGATCAAAATGCTTGGCTTTGATTGGCTGAGAGGGTTGAGACGTTTTGGCGGTCAAATTTATCGTTGGTTCAGTTTCGTTGAGTTTGACTCGTAACGCTTCGTGATCTCATCTTCTTAAATTTCCTATTTTCTTTGAGCTCCTTTCCTTCCTCAAAGAAACTAGATATACAAAGGAGGAATAACTTGACGTGCTGCTTGAAAATCAGAGGGTATTGAACGGCTTAATAGAATTTTTAGTTCTTCTGATTTTTCCCGCTTTTTTCGCTGGCAAGTTGTCGTAAGATGGCGACTGTAGCGAGTCCTTTGAAGGTAAATAATATTACTTTATTTCACGTGAAAATCTTATCTAAAATGTTTAGTACTTATTTATAATCATTTACAATTTTTAAAGGGTTGATCAAACTATTGTTTACAGTTTTAGTCTAAGATTTTGTATTTTGATGTAAACGATGGGTCCCTTGACTATTAAAAGATCGATAAGAAAATTCAGATGAAACTCATTTTCAAATTTTATGCAGTTATGGGACACTATAATTCATAGGCCTAGTTTAAGTCAAATTTTTATTTCACTGAAGAACTCGCATTATGGTGGTGCTGTAACATGACCATGCTACAAGCAATACATTTCCGTTGGGTGAAGACTGATCTTGTTCTCTCTAGAGCAGATTTCATATGACTGTGAAAAGCCCATGGCATGAGTATCATCAAGACATGTTCAAGGCATGGCAAGGCATGCTTATAAGCCTCAAGCTTTTTACAGCCATATGAAATCTGCTTTAACTGTAAGAGTGCCCTTTCAGTCATACAAAACCACCCCACTAGTGAAGTGTCTTTGAGCAGATTTTTTGCATGACTGTGAAAACCTTGGCATGAACATAGTCAAGGCACAGATCTTGCAAGCTTTTCACAGTCATACAAAATCTGCTCTGCCATTTACAGTGTATGCATTGTAATTGGCTAATTCAAAAGTAAACAGTGGGAAGCCACTTGAGCATTACCAGCCCAAGGGTCAGTAATGAAAAAAATTAAGGTCAAGCACTGGCTTTCCAGTACAATATTAAATTTTTGAATTGTCATATTTTTCCCCACAGGAGGTTGACCTCAACTCTCCTAAAAAGAATGTTACTAAGAAAAAGAGGCTATCAGTGGAGCGTATTTATCAAAAGAAAACACAGTTGGAGCATATTTTGCTTCGTCCAGATACATACATTGGGTCTGTGGAACCTATAAAGCAAACGATGTGGGTTTATGATGATGTCCTGGAAGCCATTGTTAGCAAGGAAATAACCTATGTTCCAGGACTATACAAGATATTTGATGAGATTTTAGGTAAGTTTATGAGGTAAAGATAATGGCTGGAGACAGTAGTAAGTTAGAAGTTCATTGTGAAGTTCCAGGGTATTACTTAAACTTCACAATTTCCAAACAACTTTGGAGCTCACTTGTCAAAAGTTATATGAAATGCACTGTAATGAAATTACAGCAGATTCCAGTTGAGTGTTTTAACAGTTGTCGATTTTGATGTTGTAATGGTTGAACAATTGTGTTGCGAGGCAAAATGTCATACATTGCTAGGCAGGAAATACTGTACAATGTTCATAGTTCTCACGAGAACCAATGGAAAGCAGCATGTTGGCAATGGAAATCAAAGTTTAATATGTTTATTATACTTCCAAGAGAATATTGCCAGTGTTTTTTGCTGAGGAGGAAAGGAAGAACCATTATTTATGGGATATAGCAAATTTCAAGAATGCATCATACAAGAAGTCCCATATCTTTTGAAGGATGCGAAACTCACTGCAAATAACATCAGTTTCCATGAGAACTGTGAACACTGTATTTCCTGTCTAGCAATGTATGACATTTTGCCTCACAATGTGATTGTTCAACTGTCACAACAACGTCAAAATTGACAACTGTTAAATGCTCAACTGGAATCTGCTGTATCCACAATGTTATGACAGTTACCAGTATATAGTTCATGGTTCACTTTTTAACCCATGGTGAATTTTGTAAATACCCAAGAGATTTGTATCTTCTATACTCTCTTTACTTTCATTTCTTACCCTGGGTTCTTCAAAGGATGTGAAACTGGACAGTAGTCTTTCAAATTAAACTTCATTGAACCAGATTGATGTTTATTTGTATACTACAGTTAATGCTGCAGATAACAAGCAAAGAGATCCAAACATGAGCGTGATCAAAATTGACATTAAACCGTAAGTTTAAACAATACTGTTCATGTTACAATAGATATAAATGCATGCTTTCCATTTCATTAGGGTATGGTAGTGATTACTATGCATTTCTCTGCCCTGGAAATGACATTAGAAGTAAACCTTGCTTGTCACTTTTTCATTCTAACAGAAATGCATTTGCTTCTGCAGAGAAACCAATTTCATCAGTATTTGGAATGATGGACGAGGAATCCCAATAGAAATGCACAAAGAGCATAATGTATATGTTCCAACATTAATATTTGGCCATCTTCTGACTTCGAGCAATTATGATGATGATCAGAAAAAAGTAACAGGTGGACGTAATGGATATGGAGCAAAACTATGCAACATATTTAGCACTAAGTTTACTGTGGAAACAGCTTGTGGTGAATCCAAGCAGAAGTTTAAACAGGTATTGTTGCATGAGAACTGGTCTGGTGGACAAGGAGGGGTATAAAATGACTTTGTGGATGATGCAGGGATTTCATTGATGGGCAGCTTCCGGAGGTTTACCACTGTTTGTTTTGCCACTTACCGCTGGCTATTTTGGCGTGTTATGTAATTTATCTGATGGGTGGTCACATTTCATACAAACGCCTATTTTTAAGTCCAGCCTGCTATGCTAAAAATTAATGAAACCCCTGTTTTTTTATGAAGTAACATAAATTTGGAAATATCATACATTTTAGATGAGTAAATTTAGAATTTACTCGTGTATATACATATATGTAAGTCCCCAGACAAGCATTTTAAATGAGTTAATAATTGTGTAAAAACATTGAAAAATACACTTACTGTATGTCAATTACATGTAATACATGTAGCATTTTAACAGGACATGGTTAGGTTTTACATTTTCACAGAATGTGGTGGTAGAGTATTTTTTTTTGAGAAATGGGAGACAGTTTCAGAATCATGTTTCATGAACAAGAATGTACATTTATTATATAGCAAGGTGAACTGCATAAAAATTGAACAATTTGATTGGTTGCTTAGGGATCCAGAATTTTTCATTTCCCTTGCTTGTGATTACCCATTTACTGACCAAGCTTGTTGGTCCAGATTGGACATTGGTCTCGTTATTTTTTCATGTGTATGGACTGAGCTTGTAGGGTGAGGTCAGTACACATACTGTACATAACACAAAAAGGACTCAACCAATACCCCACCATCCAGACCTCTCCCTTGATCAGTAAACCCCCATGTATTGATTTTGAATTACTTTTATAGGTGTGGCAGCACAATATGGGGAAAGCAGGTGACCCTTCCATAAAGGAGCAAACCAACTGCAAGGATTTCACCTGCATTGCCTTCAATCCTGACCTGAAGAAATTCAAGATGGAGAGTTTGGACAGGGATACTGTATCGCTGTTGACAAGACGTGCTTATGATATTGCTGCTTCTGTGCGTGGGATAACAGTGTATCTTAATGGGCAAAAATTGAAGGTATAGTATTTTTGTTAAAATTAAACAGAAATCGGAATTTGGAGCTTTTGGACACACTCAAGAAATGTTTCTTTCTCTGATAAAATTTTTCTACAATCTCCTGTTTTTATATATTTGTAAAAACACACACCATGTTAGGATTTTATGAATTCTTTGCAGCAGCCTTGTGCGTGGTCCTTTGCCTTATATTTTCATGACTGTATGAAATCATGACATAGGATTCTTAAGAAGTATTTAGGAAAATGACAATTTTTATTTAAAATTTTCATAAATATTTGAAATCTATCAGAAGATTTATTTTTAAAAGATGAAATGCAATCATTTTTCAGGTCAAGTCATTTAAGGACTATGTTGAGCTTTGCCTCAAAGGAGTAGAAAAGGAGGATATTGACGATGGAGGAGGGGGGGAGAAAAACAAAGTCGTTCATGAAATCATCAATAAGCGATGGGAAGTCTGCGTTACTGTTAGCGATAAAGGGTTTCAGCACACCAGTTTTGTTAACAGCATTGCTACAACCAAGGTAATGTAATCATGGAAGATCATGATCATCAATCATTCAGCCAAAATGAGTACAGCCGATCAAATGCCACTGCTCACGTTGACAGATCAGCTTTGAGTTATTAGCTCAAATTGCATCAGCAGAAAAATAAGGTGCAACCACAGAGCTAAAATTTATTTGGTTAAACATCATGATTGGGGACTGGCTAGCCATTATATTTTTATCACTTTGTTATCCTTTATGAAAAGAAAACATTTAAAAAAGAATGCTGTCTTTAAATTGTTCATAACAGATTTTGTTTTTATGGAAACCCTTTTACAGGGAGGAACACATGTGAATTATGTGACAGACCAAATAGTGGAAAAGATGATGGCATCTATAAAAAGAAAAAACAAAGGAGGAATCAACATCAAACCCTTCCAGATCAAGAACCACATGTGGGTATTTATCAACTGTTTGATTGAAAACCCTTCCTTTGATTCCCAAACCAAGGAAAACATGACTCTCCGACCCAAGGACTATGGATCCAAGTGTGAACTGCCTGAAAAATTCCTTAAAGCTGTGAGTATTTTATGGAATGAGGTATTTATTTGCAGCAGCAGTAGTATTTTTGCAAGTTACATACTTGATCAAAAGGCATTAGATCAAATCCACTTGGGCATAACGTTTTCCCATTTCAGACCATGTGTCATCCTCTTGGGAATAAGATTCTTTGTTTGAGGGTCATACATATCAGCACCTCTTCTCAAGTGCTACTAATACCCAAGGGAATGACATGGCCTGAAATGGGAAAACATTATGCCCAAGTGGATTTATTCCTTTGCTACTTCAATCTGCATCTTGATAGCCAGTCCAACTATTATTGGTAGCTTCCTTTTTCGCTCAAAACACAATTATTTTAAGGAAAACATGGCAAAACTCTAAGAAATACTTGTCCTTGACAGAAAGTCTTATTAAAGTACAGTAGTAACAAACTAGTGTCTCTAAATGAGACAAGACTGTGATTTTATGTAGTAATCAGTGTCACAGTATAGATCTAGTACATTAGCAGATACTGTAGGTTATTTTTCCCAAAAGGCAATACAAGCAAAGATAAAAAGGAAGAAATAGTTTTCTAATTTCATAAGTCTTTTTCTATTGAAGTTTTTTTTTTATGATTTGTACCAATCAAGTTTCATGTATCTTCTTTATGCAGGTGCAAGCATGTGGAATTATGGAAAATGTTATTAACTGGATGAGATACAAAGAAAAGGTACAATATAGAATGAAAAACATTAATTTGGGTATCAAATTAGGAGCAGGAATCATTTCTTTAGGGAGAGGAATGACTAGAACTACAAAGCTTTAAAGTTGTTTAATATTTGTGGGTCCATGTTAATGTTAATGTTAATGTATTCTAAGCCAACCAAGTACGTGTATGCAATTCACCAGGGTGCCTCTCTCTAATTATAGCAGCAGTCGACCACTTGCCAGCATTGTCTTGGTTTTATCTTTGCCTAAATTACATTTAGCCACATTTCAAAAATTTTTACTGCCTGTTCCAGGCTCAGCTGAATAAGAAATGTAGCAGTCAAAAGCAGAGCAAGATAAAGGGAATCCCTAAACTTGATGATGCCAATGATGCTGGCAGCAAACATTCTCGTCAATGTACCCTAATTCTCACAGAGGGAGACTCGGCTAAGACCTTAGCAATTAGTGGGTTGAGTGTTGTTGGTAGAGATCATTATGGTGTCTTTCCTCTGCGGGGTAAGCTTCTGAATGTCAGGGATGCTGCTCATAAACAGGTACTGTAATAAGCCTTGTCATAACTAACAAAGAGGAAAAAAAGAAATCTTACCATTGGTTGCATCTACCCGTGAAACTTCAAAGTTTTAGTGGTCAAACTTCAAAGTTTACACCATCAAAACCATCACCATTTAAACCATCAAACTCCAAAGTTTCTCCCATTTCTTTTCTTACTTCCACGGTTTTTCCAAAAAGTTGCTGCCAATTATATATAAAAAATGCTTAGCATGGAGGAGAACTCTTGGAAGATATGTGTAATCAAGTCTAGAAACTCACTAAATTATATTTATTTAGAGAATCATACATCTACTTTGGTATAGGTGAGAGAAACATTGAAGTTTGACAGCTAAAACTTTGAAGTTTCACAATGTGATAGAACATTTTTCTTTTGCAACTATTCAGGGATATATGAAATGGGCAGTAAGGCATGACACATCTTTTTTTTACTTCCAAGATTCTTGAAAATGCAGAAATCAACAACATCATCAAGATCATCGGTTTACAATATAACAAGAATTACAAGAGTGAAGAAGATTTGAAATCACTGCGATATGGTCACCTGATGATCATGACAGATCAGGACCAGGATGGATCTCATATTAAAGGGCTTGTTATTAACTTCATTCACAGTAACTGGCCAAGTTTACTGAAACTGAAATTTCTTGAGCAATTCATTACTCCAATTGTTAAGGTACATATACATATAGGACATATAATGCAATTCATGTAATATTCCCAGGGCAGATCTGGGGGGTTGTCCAAATCCTCTAAACTGCAATCAAACCCCCTAATTAGAATATATCCAATGCAGAATGATTTTCCTAAAGTTTTGTTTTTACTAAAATATCAGCTGTTTGACACACCCCCCCATGAGGTTCAGCAGTATGTGGGAGTTGAGGGTAGACTGAACTACAAGAGCCCAAAAATAAGATTTTTGTTTAATCATCTGTAGAATCATTTTTATAGGGCTAACAAGCATTTCAATAGCTTAGTTCTTTCACTTTCAGCCCAAAGAACCACATTTGTAAAATAATAATGGAAAGGTATATTTTTGGCATATCCTGTGCCCTGTGTACAGTCCAGGATGCGCACTTCTACGAAAACAATTGGCAGAAATCATGAGATTTTTTGAGGTCTGGAAATCCCAGACAGTTTCACATGCTCTTTAGTTACTTGACTTGAGCCAAGTTTTTTCCCATGTGTGTAATATGACACGTGACACAAAAAGGCCAGAAAAAGGGTCATGATAAATGTTTATTGAGTTAGATCAATCTGGCCACTGCTTGCTGTAGTATAGTTCAGTGCAGTCATGGTCTTGAGTCAAATATTTTCAGGTCCAGCCCTCCCACTCAGTCAGTACATGTACGTACATAATATATTTGAGTTTTTATATCTTGAATATTATTAAATTGTTATTTTTATGTTTGTGCAGGCTTCTAAAGGGAAGCAGGAGCTGTCATTCTACAGCATACCAGAGTTTGAAGAGTGGAAGGAAGCAACTGCTAACCATAAATCATGGAAGATAAAGTACTACAAAGGGTTGGGTACCAGCACACCTAAAGAAGCCAAGGAATACTTCCATGATATGGAACGACATAAGATAGGCTTTCAGTATGAAGGAGCACATGATGATGAGTCCATTATCATGGTAAGAGAATCATTTGGGGTTCTTCCATCCAAAACATATATATTTAACAAATTCTGACATTGTTGCTTGCAACAGGAGAATTGTGTTCACCCAAGTAGATCTCATTTCTACCTCTGTAACATAGGCAACATCACGCACCGCAGTGACATGGGTGGACACACAATTTCAATGTCGCAGGCAACATTGCATCATGTGTCTGAACTCTGAGCCTTAACAAACATAACCATATATGCTCTGTATTTCTCTTAATCTACTCAAAGGCATTCAGCAAGAAAAAGGTTCAAGAGAGAAAAGATTGGCTGACTCATGGTATGGAAGAGCGAAAATGGAGGAGAGAACAAGGACTACCAGAGGTAAATGGCCATTTATGCGAGTGGGAAGCTTACATCATATATTAATACACGGGACAGCATGCTGCAACATTTCTTCATACATTGTTTTTGTGTGTTTTATTCAATCTCAACATGTACATAAGTAGAATGGTGAAATACAGTGTGGCTAAGGCCTTTGCTTTATCATAAGCCACCTGTGTCAAATCTGCACTATAAAAATATATGCAGATTATTAACAATATTTGTATGTATTTACAACAGTGTTGTAAAGTTCATAGTCAAGGGCAGATTTTAGGGGCTATGAGGTGGGGTTCTCAATAGAAATGAAAGTAGGTGGAATAGTTTGCAAAGTAGCCAGAGAAATTCTCCAGGTAACAGGCAAATATTTCGGGAATGATTTCAAAAGTAACAGGCGATTAACTGACAACAAGCAAAATTCGCCAGCTACTATTGAGAACTCTGATGAGGCTGTGGCTCCCTTTTATTGTTACTTAAGTGGTATTTTCATATCTGCAAACTTGGCTTGATCAGTTTTCTGACCATACTTTCCTCTAGTCCAGTGCCCCTCTCTCCAATTCCTGGATTTGTCCCTGAAAGTCCACAAAATATTTATGATAGTATGTGCCTACAAATTAAAGAAATTGAATTTTCACTCAGGTATATTTGTACGAGAAAGAAACCAAGAATGTAACCTATAGTGACTTTGTCAACAAGGAACTGATCCTGTTCTCCAATACTGACAATGAGAGATCTATCCCCTCTCTTGTTGATGGTAAGTATGCTTTATTCACATGTATACCCCCTACATATGCATGATAAACAGACAGACAGAAACGCTGTCTGCTACTCTGTGTGCATTATGTGTCATAACAGTTATGTTGGATGACTTGAACAAAATATTTGGTGAAGATGCAGGCTTGAAATAGAAAATAAAAATAGCCAGAAAGTCATTTATTTTCGCCAGGACAATTATTTTTGGTGGACTAAAATTTTTCCCGCCTTTTTATTTTCCATTTGGCAGTTCAAAATTGCTTTTAGCCTTTCAGAAATAAAAATTTGACCTGCATTTTGGCTATTTGGTTTGCTACTATTTCGAGTCCTATGATTTCTTTTGATGTGTACAGTATCAACCAACATGGCAGCTATGTCTTTTGTCCTTACATTCTCACAGGAAGGGCTACACAACAAGAATGTAAATATATTTTATATACACATAGAAGGAATATCAGGATTTGTACATGAGATAAACAAAACTATTATATTTTTCAATGTGTTAGGTCTAAAACCTGGCCAGAGAAAGGTCTTGTTTACTTGTCTAAAAAGAAATGATAAAAGAGAGGTGAAAGTTGCTCAGCTGGCAGGTTCCATAGCAGAACTCTCTGCCTACCACCATGGTGAGGTAAGATTAGCAAATGTAAAAAATTGAATACTATTCCAACAGACTTTGTACAATTGCTTTATGTCTTAGGTTTGGGTGGCACAGGTGGCGTAGCGGTGAGACTACTCGCCTCTCACCAATGCGACCCGGGTTCGAGCCATGCTGTTCTCAGTGTCCTATGTGAGTAGCACGGGTGGCGTAGGGGTGAGAGCACTCGCCTCTCACCAATGCGACCCGGGTTCAAGCCACGCTGTTTTCGGTGTCCTATGCGAGTAGAGTTGTTTGTTGGTTCTCTTCTGTGCTTCAAGGGTTTTTCTTTGGGTTCTCCAGTTTTCCTCCCTCCATAAAAATCAACTTCTAAATTCCATTTGGAAATCAGTGGAAGAAAGACCACTCTGTGGAATCCACTGTAAATTCCTTTTTTATTTTTATTTTATTTATTTTAGGTTAGGCACATTCTCATTTTTGGTTCAGTTTGGTTCTAGTCAAAAGCATTGATGAATTTTTTATCTCATATAAACAACCAAGCATATGGTAGATGATTAGTGGTGAAGCCTTCACAGTTGAGCAAGAGTGTTTGGCTTTGTGGAAATCCATGCCCCTTTCAATAAAATGGGAAAAATGCACATATTATAGAGTTTATGCAAACATTGCAATATCATTTGTTTGTCCTAACAGACCAGTTTAATGGGAACCATCATCAACTTGGCACAAAACTTTGTAGGCAGCAATAACGTCAACCTTCTACAACCCGTTGGACAGTTTGGTACTCGTCTACATGGTGGAAAAGATGCAGCTAGTCCTCGTTACATCTTCACAATGCTCAGCCCTTTGACTCGCTTGTTGTTCCAACCCAGTGATGAGCCCAAGCTGAACTGGCTGTATGATGACAATCAGAGGATTGAACCAGAATGGTATTGTCCTATCCTCCCTATAGTGCTGGTCAATGGGGTTGAGGGGATTGGTACAGGGTACAGTTCCAAGATCCCTAACTTTGATGCGAGGGAAATTGTTCAGAACTTGAAGAGAATGATAAATGGTGAAGAGCCAGAAGAAATGGTAAAAGCAGTTTTCACTTTAGTTTTAAGCTTGGCACACACTAGGGAACATTTTGCAGGGCCACAAGGCAAGCCACTTAGTCTGCACTACCCATGAGAGACATGTCGCAGTTTAATATCATGCAACTTGTCCCAGGGACCGATTTTTATCCCTGCAACACAAGAAACGTGTAGTACACACTAAGTGACTTGTCTCTGCAACAAGTTCCCACATGTCCCTGGAAAATGTTCCCCATGTGCCAAGCTTTATACTTATTAGTTGTTTCCTTTCATATATTAACTATGGATGCCGCTTTGAAATTTTCTAAATCATCTTGTATAAAAACCTTTTTGGCTGAGCTGAAATGAGTATTGTATTTTAATATTTAAAAGCCCTCTGGACTACCTCTTTATGTCTTGTGCTGCTTCCAAGGTATGCATTCTAATCTAGGCTTTAAAAGTTGAAATTGGACAAAGGGGAATTTATTAACACCAAATATCAAATGTTATACAGATGCCAAGCTACAAGAATTTTACAGGCCAAATCATTCAGACTGAGCCAACCAAGTTTATTTCAAGAGGAAATATTGAAGTTGTTGACAGTCGAACACTAGAGATTACTGAGCTTCCTATCCAGACTTGGACACAGTCCTACAAGGAGTCTGTACTTGAGCCTATGCTTCATGGAACAGAGAAGGTTCAGCCATGTATTCTGTAAGTATCTTAGCTTACAATGCATTTTAAATTACTCATGGAACTTAAAAAGGCCTTGGTATCCAATATCAGGCCCATTGTTATTGATAAAATATTGACATAAGGTTGAAAATGCCATCACCTGTGCACTCCTGTACACTGGAAAATCTTCATCATGTTCACCTTCACTCTGACTGCTTACACAGCACAAGGTTATTGTTTCTGTCACTTTACTCTTCAGTGTCATGGGCAACATTTTTACAATTAGACCTTATTTTACAGTGCGTTTTCACATAACTTTTGATGAGTAAGTTCCAAAGTTTGTTCAGAATTTCCAAAGTTCAAGTCGTATATTGTAAGTTTACAATGAACTTTGTTGGTGAACTTTGAACTTACTTGCCATAGAAGTTCAGTAATTTGTTAGATATTCAGTCTTTTTTGCAAATTCTACTTGCTTTTCTCCTCAAAGCCATCCTTAGGTAAAGCACTGCCTTTCTTTGGTGAAGCAGCTCATACTCATCAAAAGTTGTGTTATTTGAAACACACTGTAACTGACTCACCTCCTGCCACCTACATATATGTACGTCAGCTGACCTTAGCTACTTCACCTAATTAGCTTTATTTAGCTACCTGAAGTAGTTGTGCTCCTTAACCACATCAGTTTCATCTTTTTCAAATTATTATCAATTGTAAGATATCAAAATGCAAATAAAGTATTGTGTTGTTGTTGTTGTTGTTGTTGTTGTTGTATAACAATGCACCTGACCCCCCCCCCCCCATGATATCTCCCCCCTTCCTTTTTTATAGAAAATTACCAATTCCTAATGAATAATTGTTTATTTTTGTTAGTGACTACAAGGAGTATCACACTGATACTACTGTGAAGTTTGTCATTACCATGGCTGAAGACAAACTAGCTGAAGCTGAACAAATTGGCCTGCACAAGAAATTTAAACTTGATTCCAACATCAACACCAGTAATATGGTAATTATACTAAACATACATAGTATGGCAAAAAATTGTCCTTGTCTCCAAAAAATCAGTTTGAAGTCTTAAGAACTTAGAACTTTTAGACAGATTTTCCTATTTTCAAACTTAAAGACATTCCAAAACGTGTTTTATAACATACACTGTGATTGGTTAATTCATGTGCATGAGTGTGCATCTATTTTATGGACTGCACACTGACATGATGAAGTGCGTGCCCATGTGTTGAACATTTCATGCATGCTTTTTTAAATATTCATGCTATTTTCAGCTCTGGCTCTGCTAATAAAAGAAATATGGTTTTCATGCTTTCATCTAAACATGAACTGTTTCTTTTTATAACATACTTAGCCACGATATATAATGCATGCTGTGATTGGTTAATTCATGTGTGTGTGTGTTTGTGTGAGCATACATCCATTTCATGAAGTGCACATGAAGTATATTGAGAATTTTGTTAATATTTTTTCAAATATAAATGCTATTTTCAGCTCTGGCTATGTTATAAAAGATATGGCTCATACTTATTTTGTGTATCCATTATAAAATGAGGCTAGTCCAATACTCTGACAAATTTATGCATAACATTGTATTGTATTATATCCACATAACAATAGATTAACAATACAATACAATTGAGAACGACGCAATACAATAGAATACAATATAATGCTATGCATAAATTTGTCAGAGTATTGGACAAGTACGTATAAAATGGATTCACTTGGGAGGTTGATTAAGCACTCAAGAAGCTAGAATTGCACTTGGCTCCACCAACGCTTCTTTTGTGCTTAAGAAACCTGCGGGCATCCATTTCATGATGAATGCACGCTAAGCATGAACCATTTCTTTATTACCAACTTCTAGGATTTCTTTGCAGATACCTTTATCCACTTCCCTAAGGACATTAGCTTCAAATAAGAAAGGAGCAAATATAATTCTGGTTAGATCAAGCCATAGATAATCATGGTTATTCTCTTCTCCCCAGGTTCTCTTTGATGCCTATGGTTGCCTGAAGAAGTACGAGACTGTTGGTGCCATTTTAAAGGAATTCTATGACCTGCGTCTACAGCGGTATGTCATGCGTAAGGCTTACCTGGAGGGGATGTTACAGGCAGAGTCTGAAAAACTGAACAACCAGGCTAGATTTATCCTGGAAAAGATTGAGGGAACCATTGTTATTGGTAAGATATGCACCACTTTTGTCTTTTATCACTTAGACTATAGAGATATGTGCCTTGTTAAAGTAAAAAAAAAATGGAAAATAATTTCATTCTTAATATATATAGCACAAACTTCTGTTAAAATAGAGCACACTGAGTAACTGAGACCTTTGTTAGTTGGTTGATTATTTTCTTAAAATCAACTGGTCCACATTACAGCTGTCTTGGCAAAGTTCATATGATGAAAATTGACATACATGTATATATAAACTTCTTGTCAACTGAGTCCACTTGGTCCTTATAAGAAAATATCAGATCTTGGCTTTTTATGCACAGACCTTGCCGTAAGAGCTACATGTAGGTCCATAATGCAGGGCTCGAGACTAACAGTAGCCTAACTAGCCACAGACAAGTAAAAATTCCATTTTGGCTAGTGGTTTTTGCGCTTCACTAGCCATTTTAGCTAGTGAAAAATTTGGTTTGGCTAG
>JAAAQI020186219.1:0-22365 GCA_011800005.2 Stichodactyla mertensii
TGAGAATGAATTCACTTCCTATTAATTCTCGCATGTGATTGGTCAGAACAGGATGCTTAACATTCCAGACATATTTTGGGTGTTCACGGTTTTCTTATTTTGACTGTAAAACTAAGGTGGAATTTAAGTCTCGTTCCATGCCTGCGCTACCATTCAAAATGGCGTTTTGACACTGTAGATCTTGTATTATAACTCACAGCATGTCTACTTTTAAACGACATCTACTCCAGCTAAGTCACTAAAAAGCAAGGAACAAACATACTTTATCTCCAGTCAGTACTTTTTCTGCTCAAAGAGCCTTCGAATTACCAACCAAGGCAATCTGGTCGAGTTTTCATACCGAAATAAAAGGGAACTTAGCTCAGCGTTACAGAATAACTTTTATCTAACTATAATACGATAGTAAACTTATATGACCTTTTAAACAAGTAATTTTATGTGCGATTCCAGTTCAAATTATTTCACTTTTATTCTGCCTCTATTGCAGTAAGGAGACGATCAAGTTCATCTAAGTCTGGCACTTCACTGTTTCGATTTTGATTTTGCTCTTCCACGTTTTCATTCACTTGTCTACCAACTGGTCTCAATTTGCGGGGACTTCTTTGACGTTTGACTAACATGTCGAACGGCAAGAACGCTTTTGGCCGTTCTTTTTCATAAGGCACAAAACTTTTGGGAATTCGAACCTTTCTCTTTCTTTCCATGACAATAATTTCTTCCAAAATCTCTCTGTTATCGTCGCCGTCATCTTCATCTTGGACATCTTCAACGACATTCTTCTCATTCTTCTTCACGACATCAGCTTGAAGATTCTTCTTGGACTCCATTATATTGTAGTTGACATCATAAGTTTGCTTGGGCTTTTGATCTTTCTCAGAAATTGTTTTGGTCTCTGTGGTCTTGACTTTCCCGTCCTCATCGGTCACAGTCGTAGTGACAGTTTCAACGGTATCGCCATTAGTACTGATGATTTTTCTAGTGTGGGTTTGTTGCACCATACGCGTGGGTTTAGATTCTTCCTTTTTCTCTAACCTATCGAAATCTATTCCCTCCTCTGCCTTGTTCACAGACTCCAGGTTATCCACGTTTTCGGTTATTGGCTCTCCTTTGTACACTTTTTTCTCTGGCTTCTTGGGTTCGTAGTTAAAAGGTATTTCTTCGGGTGGTTTAGGTTTTTCTTCTTTGGGCTTTTCTTTTCCGACGTTCTCCAGTTCATCCAGTAGGTCCATAGTGTTTTCTTTCGTATCTTCTACTGGATGGACTTCTTCTATCACTCTGGGACCTATTGGTGTCGGCTTTTTCTCAGCTCTTTTCGGTAAAGTCGGGGAAGGAATTTGAATTGTATCATCAATATGGACCTTTTCCTTTGGAGTGCTTGTATCTACAATGTTATCCAACCACTCAGGGAGATCTGCTCTACGTTCAACGTCTTCACAGACTATATCCTTGTCTCCTTCGTCCTCTTTTTCTTCTTCTTCTTCAGCCTTATCCTCCACGTTTTGTTCTTCTTTGTTTTCACCTGTATAAGCCGTCGTTGTGGTCGTCTCTCTCGTTCCTCCATCATCAGAAACAACCTTGGTAACGGTTTTCACTTTATTGTCTCCATCGCTGACCTCTCTGATGACGGTTCGTTCTGAGACACGTGTGGGTGGACTTGGTGATGGACCTGCATCGTGAACGACCCTGTGCCTGGTCTCAAATTTAGCCACCTCTGGAAAATTCTCCATTAGAAACTCCCTGGTCGATGGCACAGATTGGACCTCGGATGTTGTCTTCTTTACGACTACTCGCTTTTCGCCTTGAGGAATCTTCTTGTTTGTTTCCTTGACAATGGTTTTAGTCTCGACAGGTTGATCGGGTTCAGACTGGGTAATGGTGGTTGTCGTGGTCTTTTTAATGACTGTTTCTCCACTCGAATCCCCATGACTTTCCTTGACCGTTTCTCTAACAACTGTTGTCTTTGTCTCACCTCCAGGACTGTCAGAACCTATGGTGGTTTTTGTGACTACGGTAGCGGTAGTTTTTTCTGCAGCAGGACTGTCTGGCACCTGTTCTAGACTTGAAGATGAAGCCGAGTGCTTGTCTTTCTTGCTCTTCTTACTCTTTTCTTTTTTCTCCTTTTTCTCCTTTTTCTCCTTTTTTTCTTTCTTCTCTTTTTTCTTTTCTTCTTTATCCTTCTGTCCTTTTTGCAGTAATTTCTTCATGGCTATAAAGATAAAGTAGGAAATACAGTTAACGAAATAAAAAAATGGAAATCAAAACACGTAAGCTAATCTCGATATCTCGCTATGGGAGGAGTGGGAAATCGGCTATCGCATTAATTTATAGCAAGGCCGTACTTGTGAAAGAACCCGTTTCCGGGTGCATCCAACTAACATGTCAAGGCCAATAACATCTTTACAAGTCATTCAGAAATTTTGATTGTAACAACACTTCCCAACTGAAAATTACTCCAGCATGCATGCTGTCTCCAACAACGCCTGTCTCCAATTCTAGCTGGTTATTGTTGAAGATGGTTGGAAAGTTTCTGAAATAACCACTTCATTTTAGTTTGTTCCATTCAAAATTCCATTACATCTGCATGGCGTTGCGTTACCAAGTAGACGTGACCGTACTGTTTACAATAAAGCTACTTCAGCTGCTTTAACATTAAGAAAAATCTTTTGATGAAGTTAACAATGCCGATGAGAACAAATAGTATAGTCTTCACGAAGCTGAAAAGGAAAAGAACTGATAATGTGACCAGGGAAGAAAAGCAGCTTTTGGACGATGAAACGAAAAATTAATGTCGTACTGTATTATAATCAAACTTATTCATCGGTTGTGAAGTGGAAAAACTGTCACATGAAATCCAGGAGGATGTGACATTTTGATTAATTTATATAGATTTGAACACTGCTGTCAAAGTTCCGAACATCTTGATGAGATAATGACGATCTATCCTTCAAAAGACAATATATTAGAAATTCTAACATTTTGACGAACCCACCCGTCTTTGGGTTGTCGTCTTTTGACAGTGGAATATGATCCATGAGCAAAACAAAAGAAACGCGGTGTTAATTAAAAGAGTTCCCAAAACAGGATTGAAACAGCAATATCTCTTGATCCGCTAAGGGCCGCTTCTTTTCAGACGTGCAGGCGACTAGCTTCAACATTGAAATAAAACTTTTGATCATAATATTACGAAGTTTGCCTGAACGACTAATCAAATGAAGCGCAAATGAATAAATAAATACTAAATACTAGTTATCTTTTTAGTGACCTCTGTAATGTCAAGCACGCAGCCAACACAAAAATCTTGGTTCTCGTTCTGAAAGTGTTCGTGGTCATTTTAGTTTTTCGCTGTGGCTATTGGCCTGGAAATCTCGCAACAGCGAGATCCGAAGCGCAGCGGTGTGAACCAAATCCTCAAAGCTTTCCCGCAGCATACTCCAAACAAACAATCCTCTGCAGCATGAAAACAAGATATACACACGCTTCCTCTCTACACGATCCTAATAATATACATACCGTCCGGTTAAGAGTCGACTTGAACTGTTTTTTTTTTCGATCCGCAGTACTGCCTTGAACGAAAAATCGACGCGGACAGTTTGGCTTAGAGAAACACGAAGAAATCTGCTCGTATAAATGTGAAGCGTCTAGGTTTTTCTAATCAAGATTTAATAAATAAGGGAGTGCCACATTCTGAGCGACGAGGTCATAAACTGAATCTGTCACGTGCAAAATACCAGGACTATCATTGGCTTTCGCGTGAAGTTTCGCAGTTGTGTGGCCCACCAGTCATGCGAGAGAAGTCGAGCAGTGTTTGAACAAAAGAAGCATTTCAGTCACGCTTTATTTAGAGTAATCCGATGCTACACTTTTCTAGATCAACTGGAATAATATAAAAGAGATCGATCTCAGGAACATCAAACTGATCAAAGTCTTAATTCCTCGCTGGAAGTGCTAAGTGTAATGCAAATTTCTCCTGTCTTGTTTGATTTTTTCAATTCACATGTTTGGTCTTCGTGCTGTGGCTCTCCTTTGATAGACCCTAGTTATTATTCCGTTTTCAGCCATGTCTTACTCTGTCACCTCCTGCTTTAGTCGTCAACAAACATTAATCATTTGCAGCTGCAATTTTTGAACCAAAGCACGTGGACACCAACAAAATTTTTGCTTGAGATTGGCTGTATTTTTTCAGTTACTGAATATCCTTGCGCCCGCGCTGACGATAAAACCTTTTTCTTTTGCAAACCTTACTTATCCTGTTCACGATACTCACAACTGATTTTTCCAAAAGTATCTTGCAGACAACATTAACGGGGCGAAGAGTGAGGCTATATTTTTTCGTGAAGATAATAAATTATTGATAAGTGGTCTCAATATTTTTAATAACTTAAAGTATTTATGCCAGATAATACAGTTCGTGACCGTTTTTTTTTCTTTTGTTTGTTTTTTTATTTTTTTATTTTTTAAGTTTTCCATCGATGTCAAGGCGTCATCCAGCTCTTATATTGCAACGGAATATGCGATTCGCGGACCTTAGAGGTTTTTCTAGAATCGGGGGAGACTAAATAATGACAAAAACTCTCATGAATAATCAGTAATGCAGGATTAATTTTTAAATTGCCAGAGTATGGAAGTACGCTGTAGCCACTTGAACGACTATATTTTTTTTTATAACAATAATAATAATAATAATAATAATAATAATAATAATAATAATAATAATAATAATAATAATAATAATATTTATTTATTTCTATCGCGTTTTTTCCAAGAAAAACGTTGCCCAATAGCACTTTACAATTACAAGAAAAATTGCCTTAAAAAATTGATAAAAGACATTACAAAAATTATTCATTATTTTATGCATACTAATAAAAATTATTCTAAATATCAACGACTATGATATAAAGATTCTAACCTAAGCATATTCCGGTGCATCACAAAAATGAGCCGAATGGAATGATATCACTAGTACTCTATCTGTCAGGGTGTAGTTTCCTCGCCGTCTAGTTCGGAAATGGAAAAGAAAAATTGGTTCTGTCATCCAGCTTTCTTATCATTTTGGTCAGTTGGCGGCTCTCCGTCTTTCACGCATATACGATGCATGATAGAAGAGCATTGTGCTCTATTCTATTGTAATCTGTTCGGCATAGCATGACAAGACTGAAACACGATAATCTTTCGTTTGGGTAATCGTGATCCAGATTTCAGCATTTGGGGCGCAAAAGGCTTTTTCAAATGTCACGCTATAATGTACCTTGGGATTCCAGAGGTTCTATTCGAAAACTATGTAAAGCCGGATAAGTAGCCTCTGGATCCCAAAGAGCTATAACACGAAACATAAGCCTTAAGAAGTTTACTCAATAGCTCGGCGTATAATATTGCGAGGACAGGAATTACGGTTTCACCTCGTGAATCCACAACAATTTTGACGATTTGATGACGCAAACTGCAGGAACTAAGAGGACATACCACTAGGAACCAGATTATAACTAGATTTACGAAGGTAAAATAAGCATGGAAAAATCAATGAGAAAGAAAACGAATCTTTGGGGTTTCTGTGGTATGTTGGATCGTAGGAGCTTGGGTATCAGTTGCGCAATCGCTTACCGGCTTATTGCACCACGTGTCGAAACGTTCGAAAGTAATCATATTAACATTTCGAAGGCTGATCGACTCGTATAATTATTTGTAAAATTGTATGAGATGGGTGCTACAAACCAAGGATTAACTTTAAGATTAGAAAGCCGAAAGAGAAAGAAACTGAAAAGAAGTTCATTTAAAACTAGAAGAACAGAACTGTTCTGTCAAGAAGATCAAAATGGCGTTATGAACGACGGCTGTTCTACTTGTAGTAGTACGAGTAGTGAATTTGATTGTCTCAATGATGACCAACAAGCAGAGCTATCGTCCAATTTATGTAGGAGAAATATCAGTAATACTAAAGACAGGAATACGTTAAGTATCCTTGCTATTGATTGTGAAATGGTTGGTGTTGGAGAAGACAAGAAAAGTGCTTTAGCTCGATGTAGCATAGTCAACTATGAGGGTGTTGTGATTTACGATACTTATGTCAAACCAAACGATCTCATTACGGACTTCAGGACACAGTGGAGTGGGATAAGACCTAAACACATGCGGAAAGCGATCTCTTTTCGTAAGGCAAAGAAGAAAGCTAAAAGACTTATCAGAAATCACATATTGGTTGGACATTCACTGCAATCAGATTTAAATGTTTTGAAACTAGCTCATCCTCCAAGTCTTGTCAGAGACACTTCTAAATATGTTCCTCTTCGAGTCCTTGCTGGGCTCCCAAGCAGTGTTACACCTTCACTCAAAACACTAACACGAAATTTACTCCAGACTGATATTCAAACTCGTGAACATTGCTCTGTTGAAGATGCTATTTCTTCTTTGAATTTGTATAAATTGTGTGAGAATCAATGGGAAAGTGAGATGGAAGCTGATGGAAAGAATGGATCATATCTTTGTGATGCTTACTGGCCATCCTGGACCAACATCAGCTAAAAATTATTGACCATAAAATAATTGTTTTTTTTGTTAAAATTTATATTAAATAATCGACTTGTCATTAAGTAAAATTTTTATTTTTTGAATAGATTCAATAATTTTGTAAAGTCATTCATATTTCTCAAAAACTCTTACAAAATTTTAGAATATTTCTGTTAGACAAACCAGATGCATTGTGGTCTAACTTCTGTTCTACACCACTACATATAGACGACTTTCAAATGTTTTTATTTCTCTTTTGTTGCCTACAAGTATGCGCACACATGCTTGTAGGCAAAATTATTGTAAAAACGCAGTATTTTGCAGTATGGCTAATTGTGCAGTTCACAAGAGATGAAAGCCAAATATAGTTTACAGAGTTAAAAAAGCTATAAAAATATTTGATAACAGCTTTTATTGAAAATACACATGTTTTTTCATGTACAAATGTTTGTTTACAATATGATGAAAACAGTGGGTGATGTAGCACAGAAACTCATCTATAGGCCACAAACACAGGAATATAACCAGAAGGTCCTAGGGACCCATCACAACCTTGCTGATGTACGTTGCATGTGTTTTAGGAAGAAGTGAGGATTTGTTTAAGTCAGTGGGGAAGTACAGAAGAATAGGGCTTTTGATGGGATGCTTGAGGTGAAAGAGAGAAAAAAGTCTTGGTTTGACGCCAGAGAACTTTGCTGGTGTGTGGGGAATGGCAGTTTGAGGTTTCCGATCTTGATGTGGGCTGTTGAAATACATAACAAGAACAATAAAGTTGATAGACTACAGTACGATAACCTAATGACCTTTTGGTAACGCAGTTCACAAAAACTTCGGTGGTGTCTGTCAATCTCGACGAGCAGTTAAGAGTTGAATTTTGGCTTTTTACCTGTGAATTGATTCATTCATACATGTGTATGAACAGGATTTAAGCCTCTAAAAATGTTTAGAGTCCTTAAACTGATGTTATTGCTTGAAGTCTGCTGACTCTGATCATGTATTACTTTAAAGTCCGCAGACTCGAGTCGTGTTTCATTTTAGAGTCCACGGACTTGGGTCATGTTACACAACAGGGTCAGTCCAAACTGACTGTCAGTCCAGTCCAGTGTTTATGGTATGCCCTATTTTGGGGTTGTGGAAGTGACATCACTATTTGATTTGTTGACTAAATTAATTGGATACCTTTTTCATAATGTAAAGTATGAGCTGGAGACCTTTATGGGTATTTAAGATGGTGAGCCATTTTATGCCCATAAAGCTTGATTGCAAATACTTTATATCACTTATGAAATGTCTAGGACTATATTGTACTGATTTTTAAATTGAATTAAGTAATTTTCACCGAGAAGATAAAGTGGAATGCAAATGAGGACGATTCTTTATCCAATTTAAAGATTCCTACACAGCTATGATTTTCTATTGTGTTTTGCTCATTAGGGACCATTCATTTTTTATTGGGAGGGGGGCTGGTGGTTACTGGAATTTTTGCTAAAAGTTTTGTGTAGCCCCCCCTTTTATTCCATAAAATTTTCACTTGGCCCCCCTTATTTGTCCAAGTTTTGTGTGACTCCCCCTCCAACATATATTTTTTCCATAGTCCGCCTTTCATAGCCAAATTTTTCAGGTGGCCCCCACAAAACCACCAGCCCCCTCCCAATAAAAAATGAACGGAATTATTCATGATTTTATAACAAAAATTACATCTTAACATTTACATTTTGTCTAGCATTCCTTAAACACGCCTTAAGCAGGCCTTCTTGGATAAGGACTTTAAACTGTAGGCCCCATCCCTCCCTTAACCTGTATATGGGGGACATTAAAGAACCTGTTGAACTATTTGCATAAGGGTAGGATTGTCTTCCAGTTCAACAGCCTACCCCAGTAGTTTGGGGGCATAACATACTAATTTTAATTATCTACTCATGATTGTAAGCTGCACGGCTGCCAATCCCATAAAGTCCTCCTCTGAAAAGTGACTGTCAAACGTGCTATTTAAGTACCCCATATTATTATTATTATTATCATTATTATTATTATCATTATTATTATTATCATTATTACTTATACAAAGGTCCTTAATTAGCTTGCTTATGTTTGTTGCCATATCTTTTCTCACATTGATGTTGTGGGAATACTTACATCTGCAAAGATCACCTGGTATTCACAATGATGACTTTTAACATGCATAATTTCAATGAGTTGAAGTTTTTGGAACATCCACCATAACTTTTTTTAGTTGTCTGTTACAAGTAGCAATCCTTCCACGTAAGTATATACTGGTATTGTTGATTGAAAATTCTTATTATTAAATTCTTATTATAAAGTTTATTGACATTATATTGACCAGCATATTAGAAAGATACCATTTATGAGAGTTCAATTTTCATGTCCAGATTTATTTGAGCTTCATAGTTCAATTAAATGCAAATTCATGCAAATAAAGTAAATGTTAATAAATTAAGTCACAATTGGAAGGACGAGGTTGCCTTGTTTCATTTTTTGAACACTTTGTGTTCTAATGTGAATTTCTGTAAAAATTACCATTGTATTCAGTAATTACTACATGCTGATCCTAACAAGAGTCGCGACACAGTAGTTAGTGCTAAACTACTATCAGTCAGTACAAATTGCTGGCTCTTAATGAAGAACCACTCCAAGTTGGTATCAAAAACATTTGTATTATTTGAACTAGCTTCTTTATCTTTGTATTTTTGTGCTGAGCTCAAAGCACTATGTAAAGTTATTCTTTGTTGTTCATCAGGATGTTTCTATGATACACCCTGATGAATATGTTAATTAGGGATGTATCTAGACATATACCTAGGTCAAGTAAAGGTTATATACCGGCATATATACCTTGGTAGTGGCCAGTACCAAGGTGTATATGAGATATATCAACAAGAGGTGAAGCCTTATATCACAACTGGTGGGGTTTTCTAATACTAACTTTTCACTTTATAATTTCTAATTAAGACAGTGGGGTTGTTATCACAGATAACTACTGCCAGAGAACAATGAAAACCAAACCAAAAGTGATTATAATATCGAGATAGATCCCTTGAACTCATAATGAGGAATTCATTACAAACTCAATGTACCTAGATCAAGACATGATTGTGAAGCACATCCCAACAAAAGACCACTTCTTTAGCAGTCTATTGGTGAGACCTTGGCTCATAGCTAAACCCCACCCTCATGGCTCAAAAATTTGCAAGCCCAAGATTCATCAGGTGATCTCTTTACATCCCCTTCTCCTTGTGGGATGAGTCAAAGTATTCACTATGATGTAATTATTTTCTATGCATGCTCTTATTACTGAAAAAGATAATCGATGTATGAATGTGTGAGTATTGTCACACTTTTTTCTCTTGAGAATTACCAGGTTGTGAAAACCTCATGTATGAAATAATTAAGAAACTTCAATGTCTCAGCCAGTGCATAGCAGTAAATACAGTGGTAATATATACATTTCTGAATTTTTGCAAAAAAGAAGTCCAAAACCAACTGGAGTTCCAATGTCAGAAACAAATCTTCAGAACTTCCCAATGAAATTCTAAGTTAGTAAGTTGCTTAATTGGCATAAGTCAAAATACTAGATATCTGGAATCAATTACAATTTGGATGTTTCAGTAACATGTCTAAGTCGTTATAATTGAGTTCAACCGACAAGACTTGCCATTTTGAAGAATTCATTTTAATGTCCAAATAAGGTGTGACATCACAGCTAGTACATTGCATATAAATTATATTATGACATTAGTTTGCAAAGAATATGTACACAAATTCTAAAAAGCTGGTTTACAACTTGAAGCAATGCCAAATCATCCTTAACTTTGATAGCACTGATGAATTTTATATCACCATTGAAAAAGTTGTTTCATACAGTAACTACCACATCAAATGCAATAGTCAAATGCAATAGTCATTCAGCTGTAAACATTCTAAACTGTCAGCTCGTTTATTGCTAGGTTTAATTCATTGAATAGAATTTACCACAATTATTACATGAAGCAAATCCTCTTCTACAAAGCTTGAAATGCTAGTGGTTTAGAATGTTTACTAAAGTAAAGACCAATAGAGTAAGGTAGAGTTTAAAAGCTATTTTAAAATATTTTCAAAGTTTCAGAAAACATTCAGCAATTTTCTGTGTAGTTGAAAATATATATTTACAAATATTTCCCTAAAATTTTTTAAGAAACATCTCATGTTCTTGTAATGTTGCCAGAAGACCATCATTATTCTTTAAGTCCCTCTCATTCCCATAATTTATACTCTTTCCATTCAATGTTGTCATTTTTCCACCCATAGCCCTCAAAATTGCATCTCCAGCACATATATCCCACTTTTTAATAAGAGTTAAATGAACATAAGCATCTGCAACACCTCCAAATAATGATAACACTTTGTATCCTGCACCACCTGCACTTGTTATTTTTACACTTGTACCAAAAGCTTTCTTGATTCTATCATTGATTTGATTGCCAGAATGTGATCTAGATACAATAATTTTAGGTTCCTTTCCTGAGACTCCTGAAGATGGTCTCTTTAAGTCTGGTGAATGACCATGATCAACCCATCCCCAAGAGGTCTGTTCAAGAAAAGGACTGTGAATGACACCAGCCACAGGCTTCCCATTTACAACTATGCAAACCATTGTTGTAACATAATTCAGTAGATTTTCAGTGTATTCTTGTGTGGCATCCAGAGGATCAATCCAAATAAGAACACTACTTGAAGGTACATATTCATCTTCTAGGTTGTATAAATACTGATTGAGCATGACAGCAGATGTTGTTGGAGTTTTAATCTGACTTGTGTCCAATGAAACATTGTCATGTTCTTCTGAAACAACCTTGATGTTTGGGAATGACTTGTCAAAGCCATAAAAAATTGCATTGTGTGACAACAGGTCACCTTGAGTTACAGGATCATCTGCTCCTTCTTTAGTTTTACCTTTGCTCTTTTGCTAAAAATATCAACAAAACAATTTTAGTCAGCTATAAATAGACCATGACAGCTCATTATCAAACATTTAAAAAATATCCTGACATTATTCTGTGTTTTGATTCTCAAGGTTATACATGTATAACCAATTTAGCCAATTACAGTATGTGATAGCTAATTTAGCCCATTAGGGTTACAAGGAACATGCAGGGGTTAGACAGAAAAATTTCAAAGTACTACTTTTGTTCTTCCCAAGTGTGTATATATATCTTTTATATCTTATTTGCATGATGTCATGTAGTAATATTGTGAGCAAAATGAATGGTGCATGTGGGTGTAATAAAATATAGTGTCATAGACATCATAATAGACCGATCCTGCCAACACCAGCTCCACCTATGAGATCGTAAAGTTTTCCCCCAAAGGAATATAGAGGGTTAGACAAACAAAACTACAAACTTCTCGATTTCAGGGACATTCAAACATTGGCTATTTGTGTTTATGTTTTCCTGCGTTACACATAAAACTAAACCGTATGAAATTTTTAGTAATCAACATTTATTTTATAGTGCAATCTCGCTAAAATGTTTTGGCTTGTCTGACGTAGCAACTTTATCTATGGATCACAGGATCGGTCTATTATATTATAAGGAATTGAAACATGACTATGACATTATTTCATAAATATAAGCTAGGTACTTCAAAAACATTAAAGTGTATATGACAGGAAAAATTTTCTTCTTTCATTAAGTAGTGCTTTGTTAGTAAAGTAGAATGGTGTTTACTATTTCTTGATAACTTTTTTTGTTCCAGAGATATGACTGTTTTTCTGATATGCAAATTAGGCAACTGATGACGTCATATGGTTGACTCAGACTTCCAGCAAATCAAAAAACAAAAATAACTCTTTAAATGTAAAGCTGATTTCAATGAAACTTTTCACATTTATAGTACGAACCATAATACTCAACACCATGTACAAATGATGTTGCTATGGGAACACATTCGGTTCCAGCCTCCCTCTTATGAAAATAACAAACCTTTGTTTTTTCCCCTTTTAATATAAACAGTTGCTGATGCAAACTCGTCTAAATGTTGTTGTGAGTGTAAAAATTTACTTTGTGGCTTTTAAACAGATAGTTTTTGATATCAAAAAGGAAAAAAACGAAGAGTTTTGATTTTCTTAATAGGGCGGTTTGGAACTGAAAGTGTATCCATAGCAATGCCATTTGTACAGTGCTTGGTATTATGGTTCATACTATAAACGTGAAAAGTTTCATTGAAATCAGCTTTATATTTACAGAGTTCTTTTCCTTTTTTTATTTGCTGGAAGTCTGAGTCAACCATATGATGTCATCAGTTGCCTAATTTGCATATCGGAAAAACAGTCATATCTCTGGAACAAAAAAAGATATCAAGAAATGGTAAACACCATTCTACTTTACTAACAAATCACTACTTAATGAAAGAAGAAAATTTTTCCTGTCATATACACTTTAAAAAGCAGACAGTGTGTTCAGCTTAAATACATAAGAAATTTTTCTTTTTTTACTGTTTCAGTGACCAGTCATTGCCTGATGACCCTGAAAGCAGCAAGACCAGGGTGCACACAGGTACTCTTTAATTTTTTTCAAGGATGACTTTTCAAGGAGATTACAGTGTTTTCAAGAACAGCAATGCAATAATACTGAGCTTACCAAGTATCTTTCTTTAAGTTTGTGTAAACTTCCCAAGTGCTAAATTTAGCTGTGTTTCAATTTCCTGAAGACTTTTCATCTTTTCTTTAGCAGTCCTCTTAAGCAAATTACTCTTGGTCTGCAGTTTCATGTAAAACTCATTCTCATTCTCCACTGATATCAGGAATATAATAATATCAAATTGCTTGGGCTTTTTTTAAAATCAGTATATGAAAATTGTTTTATTTTTCAAGGATGATTAATGCAAATTCAAGGACATTTTCTTAAAAATCAAGGACTTTTCAAGGACCTGTGTACACCCTAAGAGACTGACCCAAGTCTGCACAGGCATTTTTAAATCTTGCTACATGTGCATGTGTGTTTCTTATAATAATGATTACCAGCAAAACAGACAGACATCACAGAACATCAACCATAACATAGGTATAGTATACACATGCATATTATATAATATTCAATACATCACGCTGGGCTGGCACAGTACTGAAATCAGCGGTTTTAAGCGTAAATTTTAATAACTTTTTACAGCAAAGTCCGATCAACTTCAAATTTCACATGTGAAGAGTGCTCACCAAAAGAAAAATTTTCTTCTTTTTACTTTTACCAATGTTACAATTTTTTGGCAGGAAAAATGATGTCATCAATTTAGTGGGAAATTGAAAACGAGGGATATGCAAAATTTTAATAAGCACATTTGAAAGAACTCCTCTTCCTACTTCCATATTTTGTCCCTTCATCCTAGGAAAGGATGACAGGACAAGTTCCGATCGTGCGTGACATAAATAGATGTAAATTCCGAAGCGAAATCAGTATCAAATGGACGAATAATAATAATAAGTTTGAATTAACGCTTACTTTGAGATCCTTCTTCTGTTTTACAGCCTTCACAGCATCACCGCCATTTTGAGCGAGGTCAATAGCAGCAGAAAGAAGCTGTTTGATTGAAACTGTATCAAGAGAATTGATGCGCCTCGACGAAATACCAAAATCTGTAGTGAAATAATAGATAATTGCCAAACCGCAAAGACCAAGAATTATAAATCCAATAGGAGAAATACGTATTTTTGCAGCCATTCCTAACACACTCATTTTGACTAATAGCACGAGTTCTTTTATTTATGAGTCAAAACTCCAGTATATTACGAAATGTCCGATTGGTTAATGTCAAATAGTACAACCACGTCTCTAATTGGCTTATGTAAGTTAGATATAACCTTGATCTCAATTGGTTGAAAATTTAGGAATATTGAAAGACTTTGATTGGCTGGAGGATTTTGAATTGGCCAAGCAAATCCAAGATGAACGTTTGATCCGAGAATTCGAGAAAGAAGAAAAAGCATTGTCCTAAATTACGAGAGTTCATGTCAAGTCTCAGATAAAAATTCCACATTTCTTATTCGATAGATTTATGTTTTAGATTCTTTTGAGATCGTTTTAGTTTCTTGAGTTATTTCATAGTAAATCAGGGCGTAAATATAATGGAAATTACGAGTAAGAGATACATCCACGACCACGTTTCGTCCTACAAAAATCGAGGAGAAAAGTTGGGCTGTGCAAATCGGTTCGTTAGGGCACATCGTGCCAACGAAGAGAGAAAAACCTCAAGATTAGGTGAATTAACTAAAAGAAGAAGCCTTCTCTTGTCTTTAGTCAATAAGTGTAATTTGTCTTTGGAGGAAAATCCTGGTCAAAAGAAAACAACGGTAAACGCCAACGACAAGGCCAAATGCAAAGGTATTTTCTCCTTACTTGTCAAATTATTCCTATGATAAAAAAATCATAAAGCAAAGAGTTTGTTATTTATATTTAGGTGATTTAAGTTTCCTTTACTGCATTTGATTGAGTACAAATTTTTTCAAATTCAACTGGGGAAGCTGTGGAGGTTAGCTTATTTGTTTGCAAGCAAAAATATGCCTTTAAAAATGACTAGCTTATCTTACATTCGACACCTTGATGTGCGACCAATATTTTTGCTGGTTGCTACAATCCTTTCAAGAAGTAAGATTTATGCACCTAACAATATTTAGCCCCAGGGGAAGAGGGGCAGACCCAGGGGAAATATTTCCTAGCCTGCATAGCAGGCTAGGAATTTCCATACCCCAGGATTCTAACAAGTAATAATAATAATAACGGAATTTGCGGTAACATTTCCACATAGTGGCTCTAACAAGTGCCTAATTTCCCCTCCCAGCCTCTCTTGTTCTGTCAAGTGCCCAACTCACTATAGGAGTAAGATCCTGTGTGAATTCCCCCTGGATTGCCTGCACCTCCCCCCACCTCTGACACCTGGGGCAAACAGGGCTCAAAAAAGCCTGCCAATGGCCAAAATGTGGGTCAACTTTTACTACTGGCAGTTAAAAACAATTTTGAACTGCCAAATGGAAAATGAAATGGCAGTGGCAGGGTTCGAAATTCATTTTTAAAGTAACAAGCAAAAAAATGCTTGTGGAGTTGAGGCCTACGAGCAAAATTTAACACCAACAAGCTGAATTACAAAATGTCTTTATTGCCAGTCTTCAATATAGAAATCAATAAACTTGTATAGTTTATTTTTAATATCAACATATGCAAAGTGATTCAGTTAATAACAAACAGCTATCTTGGGCACTTCACAGATGGTCACCACCATGGGGTCCATATGGCATGGCATTTGGTCTACAACTAGCTTGGCCTGAAATGTACCATTGATAGGTGCATTATGCACCTATCAATGTAAGTCCCATGGGGGGGTATTCAGGCAAGGGGTGGGAATTTGAAAAAAGCGCTTAAAAAAATTCAAATGCCCCAGTGTGGGGAAGATGCTGTCAATCAAATTGTTCCAAAAACCCTACCCAGGGGACAATCATGACAATAAAAGGATATATTAAAATCTGAAACAAAACACACTTTCATATACACAAAGAAAATGCTCATAATGTTTTAATCAACCATCTATTTGCTGTCAATTTCTTTTAAAAATGTAATATAGTGTTTTTTTTATTCTCACCTTGGATAATTTTCCACTGTGAACGTGTAAAAACAGCTCCAAACACCATGAGGCTTTGCTTAGTGACATATACTTAAGTTTTGCCACAGGAATCCCAAGCTTTCAAAATCAAATATCCCAACCTACAGGACGACTTGTGATCACATTCTCGACCCAGGGGGACATGTTTGCTATCAAATCCCCACCCCTTGCCTGAATACCCCCCTTACATTGATAGGTGCATTAGTGTTAGGGAATTTCGAACCCTGAGTGGAAATTTTGCTCCGCCAAAATTATTTGTCCTGCTTAAACCAAAAACTGTCTGGCCATTTTTATTTTCTGTTTCAAGCCCTGGGCTAAGCATTATAGGAGCATTAATCTATGTAGTCATAACTTCTGCTATTTTCATTCCCTCAGATCTCCATTGGAGGCATATTTGTTTATAAACAATATGAAAGTACCTTTATAGTACCTTCTCTGTCACCCTCCTGCTCATTCTAAGAAAACTTTGGGTGATCGTTCATTTTCGTGTGCCATGCCGAAATTATGGAACAATCTTCCTTTTGAAATTAGGTGTTCCAATTCTATTGTATCTTTTAAATCGCAGCTTAAGACATTTTTATTTAAGAAAGTTTTTTATTGATATTCTTTTTACTTGTATGTATATATTTATTTATTTAATTACTGTATATATTAATTTCGTTTATACTTTGTGATGCACTTTTGAGTATTATGTATATAGAATTTGCGCACTGCAAAATAAAGTTATTATTTATACCAATGCAAGTAAATTGTGCTCTATTCAACTACTGTAGTCTGCCCTCCTACCATAACCTGGGCATTGCCATTTTCAATCTGTGTACCAAGTTTAGGAATTTGCATAAGGGAAAAACTAAGGATGTTTTCATGGGTTTTGATCATAATGTCATGAAAGATACCACCCATGACAAGAAAAAAGGTTTTATTTTTAACAGTTTAATATTTTTTGATAGGAAAATCTAAAAGCAAAGAAAATGAACCTCAGTCACAGGCCACAGATGAAAGAAAAGCTATGCTTTTAAAATGGCGGGAACAAAGAGAGCTTAAAAGAAAGACAGATGCAGCAAAAAATCAACAGAAAGCAGTATTTGCAGTACGTCACATTCAGCATGATAACAAGAAACTTTTTATGCCATTTCCTATCAAGAAAACTAAGGCATCCTCTCCTAAAAAACCCAAGCTGTCTAGTGTTTCTTCAGCTAAGAGTGCAACTAGGTCTTCAGCAAGACTAGCCAACAAGCAAATAGCTATCAAGTCAGAAACAAAAAGCAGACCAGCTTCAAATAAAAAAGAAACTGTAGCTTCCAAGAAGGTTGGTTCATCTAAACTAATCTAATATCCAGTAGAGTAAATGTTTTGCTAATTAAGATGCAGAGTTATCCACACCTCCATTCTGAGAAAGGTCTTAGTCTGGCAGAATCATGAAGATTTTCATAAGAATCATGAGTTTTATGATAAAAGCACCAAATTTGGTACAGAGCTAGGAAATAAGTTACTCATTAATATTGGATATGGACAGAGCACATTTCATATGACTGTGAAAAGTTTGCAGCATGGTAAGACTGCTGTAAGCATGCCTTGCCACGATTGTGATGTTTTCTAGAATTTTGCTGCGCCTTGACTGTGTTGAGACTGTGTTTGTGCAACGACCTTTTCACAGTCATACAAAATCTACTCTATTAGCTGTTAACTATGGTAGGTCTAATACCAGCATGGAAATGAGGCTGTATAAAAGATCATATGGTTATTCAGCGCAATCTTAAACTAAACTAAGGACAAACATTAACCCTAAACATGCAAATATAAAATGTTTTGAGTATTTTTTTTTCTGATATCATGTCGTAGTCACATGACCATAAATATACTTATAATGTCAAATTAAAGAATTTAATGGCAGTAGATTTGTTGACAATATTGACCCTTTTAGCTACAATCCACAGGTTTGAAAGACAGCTTTAAGGGGAAAAAATTGATAAAAAGTTGTATTTTTGAACCTCAGAAAGGCTTGTAACCTTTGGACTAGAATTGGGTTACCTGTGTATAAGAGGCCAGGTTACCTTAGCAATGCACCTGCAATTCTTTTAGTTTTGGTAGCAGTTATTAGTTTACATTATCAAGTTTTGCTGCTTTGTAACAAAAAAGAAAGAAATGTCATTATGGAGGTAAGATGAGTATTCTCTTGAGATATAACTGTAGCTTTTCTGTTTGACTTGTATGGTGTGGTATTCACATTTTGTCAATTTTCACTTGACACTAAAATGGAGTCTAGCAGTCTTTCATGGAAAGATCTAAATGGGGCTCATATCCAGTATTTCTTTAGCTAGTAGGTATCAAGCCATCTTTCTGCTATATTCAGTGCTTTTATCATAAAACCTACAACTGTTTTGCCAATTAGCTGGACTACTATCACAGGTGGTCATGTTTATTCCCATGAGAATCAAAACGTTTGTTCACCCTTGGGTGATCTCAGTTTGAAATGTTTGAGGCCACATAATTGAAATGTTTCAGTCAACTGCAATGGCTGCTGCATGATAAAGGTCCATGCATATATTACATACATGCAGATGCCACTACCACAAATACAATGTAAAAAATTTCATAACTATTATAAGATTGTACATACCACCACCACCCTTCAGAATTTCCATTCTCATAGATCTATAAAAGAGGTATGGATTTTTGAAGCCTGTCATGGATAGTGCTGGATTTTACCAGTAATAATTCCATAATTTGTAAGAGTTATGCTTTGTATCTTTAAATGTCTGAATAACCAGAAACTGGAAAAAACCTCAAAACACAGAGAGAACCAACAAACATTTCTGCCACATAGAACAACACATTTGGAAATCAAATCATTTATTTAGTGAGAGTTGAATCCACCACCCCCGTCCTTTATTCCCAGCTCAGTATGTATTTGTGCACCTGAGTCAATGTAAACCCACACCTTACCCAACCTGGGCATGACCATGGAAGTGTGGAGTATTTACCTACTATTCACTTCCTTTTGAATTTTCTTTAGCAGAGGGGATTTGCTGTCCTTTGAATGTCCCCAAGAGAGGGGAATATGTGAAGGACATCAAATTCCAAATCCCCAGTGATGCCTGGGTTGGATGGGGGTGGGGTTTACAAATTGACTGGTGCATTAACCTGCAAGTGATAAAAAACCCACAGTGATCTTAGTTAAACTGTGGCACATGCTTGAGCTGTTTTGTAATAATCCTATTGATCATCTCCTTTATAATTTACTTACTTTATTTATCTGTTTGGTGTGAAATAATAATTATGATATTCATCTTATTTCCTTGTCTGTGATAGGTGGAAGAAGTGCCAAAGAGAGTAACAAGACAGAGCACTAAAGCTAAAACCACATCATTAAAAGAGAAAAAAGGTACATTGAAATAATTGGTTGTGGGTAATTGTCTTATCTCTTCCATAGGATCTCTATGGTCTAACCCTTTCACCGTTTCAGAATTGTACCCTATTTTAACAGGAATAGCAGGACATTACTCTCTTCTAGCTCTTACAGGCACCAGAAAGTTACATGGCATTGCAAGTATCTCATCTTTGGTAAACTTTGCTGAGATATAATTAAGTACACAATGGTTTTTTTTTGGTCTGTGAAAAGCAATTTTCTAAAGATTCAGGAGTTTATACTTCATACAGTATAAAAAATGGATTTGACAAATTGTGAATAATGACATTTTTTCAGGGGTTTTCAGAAAGTGAGAATATATTTGGGTTGATATGCAGTACCCTTTAATTTTGTCCTATATCTTGGTTGAGGTAACAGTTGTTGTTGTAAACTGTTATTTATGTTTTCTGCAGATGAAAATTGTTATTTATGTTTTCTGCAGATGAAAAAAATCTCCTTCAAGAACAAGCTGGAAAACAAAATAGTGAGGTTGTTGAGACTGAAAAGAAAGCTACTCCTTTAACCAAAAAGAAGCAACAGCAAAAATCCTTTGCACCTTCCAACTTCCAGTTCACTGGTCCCTCAGGCCTGTATTCTTTTGAGTATTTTTCCAAGGATTTCAAATTTCAGCCTTTGAGTCCTGCCAGTACTGACAGCTTTTTTCAAGGAATAACTCCTGCCAGTGCAACTCCAGAAAACTGCAGACAATTGATTACCAAGAGTAATTTTATGAGAACAGATAATGCCAATTCCAATGAAAAACCAACTCCCATGTCAGAAGAAGCTGATGAGTCAAGCACTACCAGAATTTCCTTATCCAATAAAAAAGATGTTGAAGGAAGAAATAAGAAAAATGATGAACAAGGAAGCAAAGAGATGGATTGTGAAGATAACCAACTCAGTAGCAAGTATTTTAGGGGTCTGGTTTCATCTGAAACTGAAAAGCTCAATTTCCTTTGTGAAAAATGGGAGAAAGAGATGGAGTTAGAAAGGGATTTACCAGAGGAAGGTAATTTTATGCACCCTTATAATTTTATGCATCCAACATAATAATGATGATGTAACAACAACAGACCTGTTACAAATAAATATGCTTCAATTGTTTACAAAAGAATTTAAAGAAATGTTGGGACTTTTACCTTCACCCAGCAAAGTGTTCAAGTACAAGTAATTTGAATTTAGGTCTTACTAACCAAGCAGGAAATCTGTAGATATCTATACCAGTCTGAGTCACAGTCTAACCAATCATATTGTCAGATTTGCTAGCATCCAGGCTCCAAGAAACTTGATCATATAACAAAGCCCTTTATAGCAAAAATGCTATGTACCAATTTTGAGCACAAATGTGTAACTGATCCACCTTATGACTAATTTATGCTTCAGCCAAGGGAAACATAAGAACAGCCATTGGCCAGGCACAACTGTTGATAAGTCAACGATTCAAGCAATTTTGTGGATTGATAGACTTGAGTGAGGTATGTAAAAGAAGCCTAGTAGTTGAAGGCCTTGGAAACTAAGGTGTAAAGCTATTGAAGTAAGTAGAGTGCCAGGCAGTCCCTCCAAATCCCCTCTTTTCATTCAGGCCTATCAGATGTAGTTGTATTTTTGTTTTCTTAATACATGAATTTTGTTCAAGTATCTTTTCTTAATTTTTATTCGGTTAACATATTAGTCAGTATCAACCTCTGATATGTGAGAAGCCTGCTTTAGAAATTTTTGTTTTTCTTCCTCAGGATGAAACTGCTGAGAAGAAGGCAACAATGTCAGATCTCCAAGGGTTTTGGGACATGATTTATTTCCAAGTAAGTTTGCTCTTTGTTTGGTTGCTAGAGTCTATTAATATTCAAAAAAATTGTTTTTCTCCCTGAATTCAGGTTCTTTAAGTTACTGCGAAAACCCTTGTATCATGACCCACAACTTCAAATTTTCTGTTGGATTTTGGGTTTTTCTGCATCAGCTCCCTACTCTTTATGTGATTGGTGGATCAGTAAAACCCAAAATCCAACTGAAAGTTTGAAGTTGTGGGTTGCGATACAAGGGTTTTCACAGTAAAATCAAAACATAATCACTAATTGACAGATGCAAAGGAGGAAATGGTAGTTTCACTTCAACACCTTCTTAATATGTCTTTGTTTTTTCTTCATTATCTAAGTCTGTATTTAACATGTATGCCAGGAGTGGGCAAATTCGTTAGGTAATACAACTTGATTTATTATATACATATCAATGGAATATCAGGATTTCTTTTAAATTTGTTTCTAAAACTTTGTACACAGTGAAGATATCACATTTTTCGCTGCACGTGTGAGGATATCACTGTTGCCATGACTACCCTGTGTAACGTCAATGTCCTGCATCAAAATTCTGTTTCTACTTAATTGCCTTATGTTTCTTTTCCTAGGTTGAAGATGTCCACACTAAGATGGGTCATCTAGAAAAGCAAAAAGAAAAGAACTGGATTGCAGAATCCAAGCAAGTAAAGACAGCAGGCAAAAAGACAAAAGTAAGAGATATATTAAATAAATATATCCAAAACATTTTTCACATTTCCAAGCTATGGTGTTTGCCCTTCTAGCAATAAGAGTTCTATTGTATGAGTTAGGGATAATATAGCATAATTGTTGATCAACAAACCATGTTGCTTTCAAGATAGAGGATAATTACATGGGTGAGCAGAGATACAATTTTTATCTTCAAGTGTTGAAAAAATCTTTATTATATAAACTATATTGTTTTACAAGGATTTCTACCACTGAGAAATGTCGTATCTCAGCACACGTAAAAATACGATATTTTTCACATGTGAA
>JAAAQI020186330.1:0-22338 GCA_011800005.2 Stichodactyla mertensii
CCCCACCCCCTCCGGCTAAGGTCTTTTTGTAAGGATTCCCTTATATGTATTTTCTATTTTCCTACAGCGAAGGGTTTAATTTGAAATGCGAAAGCAACAGATACAAAAACAGGAGACTTCGCTTGGGATTTTTTGCTAATAACGAAGTTAAGTGTACAACTTGCGATTCATTCCTTGGACTTGGTTCTGTCATGGGTGGTCATACTTTGCCAGCATGTGGGAATTATGCAAAGTATGGTGGTGATGAGGGCGATTTAAACATCGCTGCATTTTGTTACATTCTCATACGATAAATCAAGATAAAAACTAGAGTGATGGCACTTAACCCTTGAGGAATTATGCAATTAGTAGTGTGATAAGGGCAAGTTAAACATCGCTACATTTTGTTACATTCCCATACGATAAATCGAGATAAAAAAACTAGAGTCATGAAACAGAAACTAGAGTTAAAATCTAATAGACAAATGGAATTAGTGTCTGGTAATGCCTTATGCTATTTGCTGATTATGTGTATTTTGTAATTTTATTCTTAATTCTAATAAAATATGTTAAATTTATGAATATCACCTTATTACGGCATATTATATAGTATCTTTGAACGTTATCAAAGCTGGTAATTTCCCCCAGAAATACTTACTCCAGTAATTTTTTGTTGAGTAAATAGCTTGAGATACAAGATGACATTTTTTATTCTAAACATTTTTCAACGTTGGCTCACGCCATCGCCATTGTTTCATTTTAATTCCATCCCAAGTGGATCATTACGTTACATTTTTGCACTACCATTCTTATCCTTTATATTCTATCCTTCTTGTTGTACGATTAGATAGTTATACCACAGAGCTATTATTTTCCTATTTTAACTAAGGTGAATCCTGCGGTTCTAGTATTTTTAGCGAAACATGATAATTGTCACATTCACGATAGCAGCCATGTTTATTGTCTCATTGTGATGCTAATATGTCACGTGGTTTACGAGGGGGCAAACAACTTAAAATCGGTGATCGATTACAACCTCCCCATAACATACTTTCACGTTTGGATAATATTAAAACAACAACAACAAAACAAAACAAACAAACAAACAAACAAAACAAACAAACAAAAAACAAAAACAAAAACAAGAAACAAAAACAAACAAAAAGAAAAAAACAAAACAAAACAAAAAAACTGAATTTGAAAAAAAACTGAATTCGGAAAAAAAACTGAATTTGAAAAAAAAAATGAATTTGAAAAAAAAAAATGAATTTGAAAAAAAAAATGAATTTGAAAAAAAAAAATGAATTTGCTCTTTGAAATTTGCCGATTTTTGTAAAAAATAGTTGTTCTTCCAATGTTTGCTCCCTGGAAGACCGCATGGCTAATTTGCATTACAATATGAAAACCATCATGGCGGCTATCGTGAATAAGGTCTACTGAGTTGCTTGCAACTAACTAGTCCTAGCAAATGCAGTGGGTTCCCTATGGTTTAAGAGACCCTAACGAAATTTCAGCTTTTTAAACTTAAAGATGACACAGGTTCCATTCTTAGGACGGTAGTTATCCATACCAGTTGGTGTCAAGGTATTCGGATCAGAATAAATCATCCAGTACTTCTTGTTGGCCGGTTCTTGCATCACACCACAGATGGAGGTGATAAAGTGACCAAACGCTGACAGCTTTGCAGTGAACTTGTAGCACGGGTTCCTAGTGCCAGCTAGGGTCAGGATATCGTACGCATTGGTACCGTTGGCCACTGTCAGGTGAACAGGACTTGGATTGGGTGGAGCTGAGGCATTTGTTGGGGCGGTTAAGAACTCGATACGTGTGCATACTTGGATTGGCTGCAGATAAAAGCAATTAATAACAACGTAAGCATACAACTGAAATCGTGAAAGTGGGTCTGTAATAGTTCCACTGCTCCATAGTTACTGTTGCTACGTCCGACAAGCCAAAACAATTTATCGGGTTACGGCACCAAAACAAACGTTGATTGGTAGAATTTACTTATGGTTTGGATGGATGTTAAGCATCCTAAGAATAGATTAGAAGAATTATCAATAAAAGCTAAAAATCTCCCTGATATCGAGAGGTTTATGATGTTGTTCGTCGGACCTGCCATATTCCTTTGGGAAATCTGTGAGGTCCTGATTGGTGGAGCTAAGTGACCTGACTCCCGTTACTATTGGACGAGAAAAGATTTCACCACAGGTTTGAAAGACTTACTCTATTGACATTCTGTTGGGTTGTAACGCAATTCTAATGACTCTCACTGACCGAGTCTGGGGTGGACAGCGATACTGGTACTAATAGGTTTTTCAACCTGATCTAGAACAAATCTTACTCACATTTCTGTTTCCATTTGACGAGTTCTTTGGGCACTGAATATGATTGATATCACTTGGTATCGCACCAATAAGAGAAGACGTTACTTGCATTGTTGATGCCACGTATGGAGAATTGAAGTATCCTTCATTTGCTTGCTCTCCTAAAACGTATCTCATCGCTTTGTAGCATCTCCACCACCAGGGTCTGATATTGGCAGACAAAAGCGCCTAAAAATGAAGTCAACAGAATATATTACTCGTATTACCAATCCGCGCACAACAAATTTTCTTTTTTTGCACGAAGTATAAACCATCTCTTCTCTTCGCAACAACAACAACAAAATTGTTGTGCGCGGAGTGGTAATACGAGCACTATTCTCTGCAACCTGCAACTCAATAATATTACATGACAAGTTGCACGATTTTGCTGCTCGTATTACCGAACCTTTAACTGCAGAATTAAGGATTATGAGATCATAAACGATAGATCATCACAGATGTAAATAGAAAGACAAGAGTGTCTGTCAAAAACATTGTTATACCTGAACAGTTAGTGCTGTCGTGATACTGTTACCAAAGCTGCCATTTCTTTTCTGTCGTCTCCTGAGCCATCTGGTGGCAAGCCATATGATCCACCTTAACTTGGACCTGAATCTACACGCCCTACGGTCAACAGCCCTGTACGAGTATCGGTACCCGCAGTCCAGGTGGCCAAGCCGCTGACTTCTTAACATACACGTCAGAGCAAAGGTTGCCATGGAGATGGTATCCCCAGCGTGGACGGATTTCCTGTTTTTGAGGATCATTTTTGTGAGCATGGATGTGTAGGTCTCGTAGGATGCTTGACCGTAGCCATTGGTACATAAGGATAGTACAGTGATGGCGTACTGGAATGGGTGGTTGAATCCCGCAATGGGATACTTCGTTATACCATCTTCAACACGTTTGATCAAGTTATACCCGTGAAATGTTCTGGGGTCTTGACATATAGCTTTAACGCCAAGCGCAATGTACGCCAAACGAGCGATAGTGATGTTGTTTATACCTTCCTTGTCGATGTATTCACCAATTTTCTCGACTCCAAGCTTAGAGATCATGTCAACTGTGAAGCCATTTAGACGAAGAGAGAAGAACGCTATAGCTCGTATGTATCCAAGTGTGATAGTGTTATCGTCTGCCAGCTTGGATCTTATGAATTCAGTTCCTTTGACTGCCGCGCGAGCGAGATTGCCATTGAGCCTTCGACTGCCTGGGAATGAATGAAAACAAGAACAAAGATAATAAATCCTTTAAATATTACTCCCACCCATTCATTCATGCATTCGTTCGCTGTTAGTCGGAAACAGTCACCAACTGTCACAACTTGATTATTCTTTATTTCGCTTCTCGCTTTTATTTGTTGAGAGGAAATGGCGACGAATAAATCAAATGGATGTCGGACAGTGATTAAAAAACGCGAGGCAAACGATACTGTTTTGATTTGCTTTTCGCTACTAGTGGGTTATCACTATTAGACCTGTAATAGCGTAGCCAATCAGAATGCAGGATTTGTGATAGTCCGCTAGTGTGATGACGCAAAACCTTGACCAGCTTTCAACACAAGTTTTGCCCGATTCAAAATCGTTTTACACGAGAAAAAATTCAATCCCTTAGGGGAAACAGACTCTATTGTTCTGCAATCCAACATGCATGGCTGCCGTCACGTGGTCATGCAAAACCTCAACGACCACATGTCGCGTGACCACTGACGTCATGCCAGGTCCGCACTCGTCATTTTTATTACCGCAAACGAAAACCGGAAAAAATAGACCATTAGTTTTACAAAGCACAGTTTTATAGTGTTGTCGCTTTTATGGCATTTCATCAAGACATCCTTACAAGTGCTGAAGTAGACATCGCGTGATCACCGATTATGTTTTTGGATCTCGTTTTGTGCGTCCAGTTATGAATGGAAAAGGCTAACGAAACAAAGAGTTTACTAACCACTTCTGGGTGAAAATTTAAAAACTTCTAGACCATTGAAACCATTCACCCTCTAGCTATTTTTCAAACAGCTGAAATTTTACGTTTCAAATCGATGTTCAACAACAGTCAGCCCAAGCAATGACTCTGAATAGTCCGTATGGCTTTTATTGACGATATGAAGAAAATTAAATAAATGGATAAAAAGAGACCAAACTCAATAAATATTCAGTTTACACAGAAAGTCGATTTTTAGCGTTTTTCAGCGTTTTTTTATTTTGGTATTTCTTGTATAAAAGAGTGCAAGGCTGCCGACTATCGGAGCCAACGGCAAAACTTCAAAGCTCAAAAAATACACAATGAATTCAGAATCATTTGAAACTCCACATAGACAAAGAAATAATTTGTTCAACCCCAACTGTGTGGAAGAAATAGCTCTCAACTTTGTGAAAGTATTTCATTTTGAAGCTCGATACAAGTAAACAATTTGGCAATATTCCTATGCGGCTAGCCTTTGAATTAAGTTTTCAGGGATATAATAGTGGGAAAAGGAAGCACTCTGAAGTCGAACAGCGACGAAAATTGATTGAAAAACTTCTTAAAATTTGTTCCGTTTTGGAACGTGACAAGAATTAATGTTGATAATGAGTTGAAGATGAGCTTTGATCTTCTCTCGTTGGAAATAGATTACGAAGCAGGGAAACCTAGGTAAAAGATAATCTCTAACATTATCAGTTTCTTCAATTAGCTCCCGCCTTGTTCACTTCAGCTGCACGTTTATGAAACTAGTACGTCTAGTTGAAATATGTTAATCCAAAAAGTCTGGGTATAAATAGATGAATTTACCGTCTAAACTAAGCATTTACGAAAAAGGAGGAGTTTTTCATCAATTCTACTCGCTCACCACAAAAAGCGTGACTTTGTGACCAGCAGAACGGACCCAGTACCAGAAGAAAGCTGATGAAAATATTCATGTTCATAACCCAAAAACCACGAGAACTAATGGTTTGGTTTTTTTAAAAAAAATTATAATATACTGATTGATGCAATATTATTCTATAAATAGTTATTTATCCTTACGATCTCCCAGCAACCAATCATAAATCGCCTTGTCGGCAGTGATAGTAATATCATCGAATAGAAAACAGTTGTTCAGTTTTGATTCCACTTGGATTCTTTCCAAGTAGCTGTTAGTGACGCATGTAGTAAAGTGAGAGAAACTGAAACGCGGGCAAGAGCTTGATAAATGGGTTATTGTTAAAATATCGTATAGGACTGGCCTTTTATACTTTGTGGTGTAAAGTTATCCTCGTAGTTATGCTCATCTCCCGACCCCGGGACAGCAGGGGCGGATCCAGGAATTTCCCGGAGGGGGGGAATTTAGGATTCAAATGTATTAAACACTAACACTGGAGCTTTTCCGAGCGCTAGTGTGCTAATGCTAAGAGAGAGAGAGAGAGAGGGGGGGGGGGGAATAGTCACCCTTTTCCCCTCCCCTGGATCCGCCCCTGGACAGGACGGAAATTTAACATTCCAACGTAGTGTTAAATTTAGCACATTTCACCAGTTTAAAAACAAACTCTTGAACAAGTTATTATAAAAAGCTAGATGTTTAGCCCACTGTTTCCTGTGGTAAAAGGTTTCCAATTTTATGCAGTTTTATGGTAGGGGGAGAGGTTTGACGACAGCACATTTCTTATAGGTTCTGACTTGTAGGGGGCCTCGCACTGGTAGTACATTATCCCTAAGGAGCTGTGAGCTAGGTGACTCCTGTGGAAGGATTCAGAGGGGGCTCAGTTGTGAGGTAGTTCGTTATTCACAGTCCCTAACTTCATAATACAGTTGATGACAATACTAATATAAGCAATTGTTTTTATTTACACCAATGATTTACGTTTTTGTTTTTTATCTACGATTTTCATAGAATTGGCGTTAGCAAAATATAACTTAAAGCAGAGGGATCGCAAGCTCTGCTTCTTTACTGCTACTTTTAGTAAGTAAATAGACGTGACGAGTGAGAATATTGCTCTTAACTTTTATGATTAATACACAATTTTTCCCCTAGTTATTTCTGGAGAACTGTCGGCAGCTCATTGCTCTAGGTTACTTTTCGCTATCTGGTACTTGAAGATAGTACAAGAGCCATCCTTTGGGTAGAAGTTATCGACCCCAGTTGGCGCCAAGGTAGAAGGATCAGAATACATCATCCAGTACTTGTTATGAGCCACGTCCTCGTACACACCATCAATAGATGTTATAAAGTGGCCAAGTGCCTCTTCTTTTGTCGTGAACTTGTAATGAGGATTCTTCTGAGCGGCGAGAGTTAGAATGTCGTACGCGTTGGTGTGTTGATATACCGTCAACATTACAGGTTCTATGGGGGGTGGTGTAGGGACGAATGGGGGAGGAGTTAAAAACTCGATACGCATAGATACCTAAAAAATGAATAACTGTGGTTTAGAATTTTACAGTATAAACTGAAATAAATTTAATACGCCACGTTCGAGATATTAAAATTCAAGCACGATACTGAGGCTCTCAGGAATAAAATGTCCAAAATTGCATTAAAACTCAAAAGGATCAGTAGATATAGCGCTGTAGATTCGATTATAACGTTGTTCAGTAGTGAACTGACTAGCATTTCTACCAAAATGTTATTATTATTATTATTATTATTATTGCCGATAGGTAGGAACGTCGTTTTTGTATATTATCTTATCCCTACCATATAAATTTATTTGGTGATCCACTTGTTTGTGCATGCATGAAGTACCATGCGAATGAAGCCTCGCAATTTGAAGTCTGAATTTGAAGATATCGAACGTGGCCAATTGCATTGTCATAAGTGTGTGTGTTTGGGGGGAGGGGGGAGGGGGATGGAAGGGGCTTTAGATTAATTAACCTAAAATAAAATACCTTGAGTCACTGATGTTCAAAGTTGACGGCAATGATTAGTTAAAAGTTGACAATAGTTGCTTGTTACAGTTATATTTTCGCTTAACTTCCCTTTTCTACACAGTGTTTTCATTTCTCCATTTTCGTTTCCACTCCTCTAGAAGAACCAACTTATTTTCACTGGGATTTTATACCGATAACTAAAGAATTCGTGACAAGCATGCAATGTGATCTTAAATAATGTTCATGCTGCGTCGTGAAATGATCAGATAAATGAGATTCCTGAATAGTGGATGAAGAAAATTGAATGTCAAAAGTTCGACCTGGCGCGAAAGTCATCACTCGGCATATATATTTTTCTACACGGTGTTCAACATATCCATTTGAGGATCAGAGAATCAATGGATTCTTTCGCTTTTGTGGAATCGAAATTTGACTTACCTTGATCATGTTGGCAGTAGGCGATGCGGAATCTTTCTGGACGTTCCTGTTTACGAAGCTGAAGTTCTACGAATTCAATGACCTGTGCAACTGATTAATTCATCTAATTGAAGTCTATATTTAAAAGGTATTGTGTTTTGAGATATTGTATCACAAAAAAAATTCGAAACTTAAGGAAACAAAAAGTAGAAAATAAGAATGAAAAATTAAATAAAATAAAAGGTAGGAAGAAGGAAGAAGATACTGTTGTCAGGTTGCTTTCGTCATTTCCTGCACAACTCATACATCCTAAAAACCACATGTCGATCTGAGAGCTCCACTTGGTATTTAAGTGCCCATGACACATCTAACAATATTGTCAGAAAAGAGGTAAGCTGTTCAATGACCCCAAAATTGTAGTTCGAACTAGTCCCTATTCCCCAAGCGTCCATAGCTATAAAGTCTCGAATATACGGAATAAGGAGGGAGTCGCAGTCTAGCATGTAAGGGACCGGTGATTTTTTATGACCTGGGGGGGGGGGGGGGGGGTTTACAAGGTTTTGCAACGAGCGCCGTAAGGTTAGCAAAAAAACGACGGACAGTAAGGGGGGATCACATACATTTGCCAGGAAATTTGTTTGAAAATGAGGGAGCATCACTTAAGTTCCGTAGTGCCTCAGGAGGGATCAGATAATTTTTATGGAGGCACATCAAAAATTCTCCGCCCCCCCTCCCTCCCCCCAAGTAATGAATAATGACCGGCCCCTCACACAAAATAGTGCATTTACTTCCTTCTTGTTAACCATAAGATCTTAGTTTTGCCCTTGTTTTTGAATTCTTGTCTTTGACAGTCCTTTATGTCAAGACTCAGTAACTCAATTTGTTACTTAGGCTGAATGATCGGAAACAACAAGATCTTCATTGAGGCTGTGGAGAAACAAAAAAATTACGTATATCATATTGGAGGCAGTCTGGGTCCAGATCTTATTGTGTGTGGGATTGTCCAAACAAAATAGGCTATTCATGTATATGTTTTCAATATATTGTAGGTTATCGTTTTAACTGCAAGAGGAGATATCTAAACTCATTTCTAATCTGTCTGTTTTAGAGAATGCTAAAGCAACGACAAACTCCCTGATGAACAATTAATCCCACGTTCAGAATATGGATTAGCAGAGTCAACAAGTTAGTAACCTTAATAGAAATAAATGCGATATAATACGCGCTCTGATTGGTTAAAGACCATGCGATATATAAGACCAATCTGAAGCATAGCTCGTGGTCCTAAAATTAAATTTTCATGTTCTCCCAATATATCAAGTATTGAAATAGGGCCTTTCTACACACTCACACCCTCTCCATCTCACTGACAATAAAACACCAAATTACTTGAAATTTTTTGACGGACTGGGATGTGAATAGTCCCCTCGCAGCCATTATTAGTGTCCGGCGGTCCAATTTTCCGAAATTTGACCGACACTAATAACGGTTGCGAAGGAGACTAGGATGCTGAGCACATCTCACAGAATGGAGTTTTAAAATAAGGGGCAGTTTGCAGTACAGCCATTTAAGTGTGGAATTCACTATACGCGTGCAGATAATGCCTCGATGCTCCTTGGCACATAAGAAGTACGGAAGAGAGACTGATGAAAAGCTAAGTTCTGCAAGAAAACCCAGCGCCTGAATAAGATAAAGGCGGAGTCGTTTAAGGTAGCAATCACGAAAAATGAGGAGGAGGGTAGGAGAGTTGGGATTGAAGAGTACCTGAAGTAAAAACATTTTAAAACTCCTTTCCTGGTTTTCACAAGCCTTGAAAAGTCCTTAAAATTGTGTTGAGTCCTTGAATACTCCTTGGATTCGGAAAATTTGATTTTTGCCCTTGAAAAGTCCTGGAATTTTTTCAGTGTCTCCTTGAATATTCCAATTTGACCTTGAATTTTGTGGGTGCTGTTGGCATAATTCTTAGTCAGCCCCAAAGCAAGATGAATTAGTCATCTCGCAACAAAAACTTCGTGTCAGGCTTTAAAATGGCAGAAAACCATAAGGATGGGTTCCTCTAGTTTCCAGTGTGTTGTGGGTAATTTGCAAGATGGCATGCATGTGGCTCCTTGGTATTTAGGAACTTTCATCATAAAATAAATTCGAAAATAGTCCTTAAAAAGCCCCAGAAAGTCCTTGAAGTCCTGGAAATTTTTCCTTGAACTTCTGTATGAACCATGCATTTGATGGCAGAGCAGAAAAACGACAAGGCGGCTACTTTAACGATTTTTTTTTAACTGGTATTAATACGCCAAAACTATAAGGCTTTCATTTTTTTCACTGTTGCCCCAAGCTTGTGACAAAAACTTTTCGGATTAGGGTAAAGCTTTTTGGAGATATTCTGAACGTCTGAACCGTTCCTTAGATAACACCTTAACACGTAGGTCTCAGTAAGTAATATGTGTAATATTTGTTAAAAATTTTTTCCTTGTTTCAAAGAGACTAAAGATATAAAAAAAGCATGAAAAAATTGTAAACGTTTTGAAATGAAAATGAAGTGCTTAACATTTATAAAACATTCTAAGTGAATATAATCAAATGACCGCCATTAACGCCATCATTCGAGCCCCCTGAAGGTCTAACCATTTGCGTATATTATTACAAAGGCAGTAGTTTCAATCTATTCAGTTATTTTAAAACCCTGAAGACCGATGCTCTTCCAACTGAGCTAATAATCGGGTTGCAGTTTTGAACATTTTAAAACCCCTTTGATATATTTCGGACGTTTTAGATGACACACAAGTCTCAGCATGTAATATTTGTTTAAAGGTTATTCCTTAGAGAAAAGAATAGAACGATAAAAAAAAAAAAAAAAACATATGGAAAATATTATAGTTTTTGAACAGTTCAAATATATTCTTGATAGAGGACAAACTACCTCTTTGAAAGTTGTTACTGCCTAAGTAGTTTTTATCTACTGAACTTTAGTTACCGTATATATATATATACTGCTAACGTTTCTTTCGTTGTTCCAGAAAGTGCGATCTTAATTATTGTGATACTGAATTTTTCCTTCGAATCTTCTAAAAAGCTAATTACTCTGGCCCAAAGGGCCAAGAGCTTAGTTCATTACAGCTCAACTGTTCGAAAGTTCAGAAACGGGTCGCCGAGACCTCGCAAGTCACGAAGACTTCACGAGGGTGCACGATCAACGACACGACGGTATCGGTAATTCTTCGCATACTGTAGGGATCACGGGAATCAGGCCGAACTGTCACGAAGGGTGTCGATTGCGATAATTAGTTTTTTTCTGGGCCTTCGTGCATATTTCGGAAATCAGTCGTATTAGCGCGTTGCTCTTGGCGTGCTGGATGCATTTCTCCCGTCAGAGACTTGAGAATTGAAGGTAAGGGATTGGTAAAAATAGCGTGGTTTTGATCTCTTTGGTAACTAGTGCTGTTTCTATCTTTTAACGCTTGCTACAAATCCATAAGATTCATATTATCTAATTTGCTTTAATAAGTATAGCGTTTTCACTAAGTTTTTCGCCTTTCAAATCAGTAGTCTTGTTACGTAAGGTCAAATACACTTACTAAAGACTCTTGTTCGTGTTTTGAAAAGTAGAAGAAGGTATTTCTAACACAAAAAAAACTTCAGCATGACCATGTCTAGCCATAGTTAATGGTCGAGCATAAATAATCCATTGTCAAAATGTCAAATTTATTCAAACAATGTGTTCCTAAAGCTTCGAAATCACATCAAACTAGCTCAAAATTCATATTTATGTGCCAAGCTTTGTATATATATATATAAAGTATTCGCAATTCAAAATAAGCTACGTCGGCTTCTAGCTACTATTTAAAACTGCTCTAAATCATAAGTAATTAAAAAATTCTCCAGAGCCAGAGCGAGAAGCCTTTTTGGCTCTTGTTGTCTTAAATTTGTATTATTAAGTGAGGGTTATAGAATGGGTGCGAGTGTGATAAAGGGTTTATCATTGCCTTTAAGCTTCACGCGCGATGATAAATCCTTTATCACACGATTGTCTATTCTATAACCGATTTATCGTAGAACCTTACGCAAAATGTACTCAAAAAATATTTCGTATTTCCATTCTATAACCCTTACACATTTCGTTATTTATTCTCACTAGTGATGGTAAATATTATCGCCACTGTTTAACGCAAGCTAATGAGTGTTTAAAACAATACCTATCGCCACTAGTGATAGTGGAGACAATATGGGATTTATCGCATCAGTCGAAACAATAGATTTAGGGTGTGTCATAAGATAATGTATTTTAAATATGTTTCTATCATTTCAACTCTGACTGTCAGTAATACTTTCTGCACAGTGATAATTGCAAGCATGCATAAAAAACATTAAAGAAAACAATTCATCTTAGTATATCAAATAGAGGACATTACATGCCATACTCAGAGATGCAAATTTTATCTCTAAGGTTCAATCTCTCTCACATGCTAGTGGGCACAGCAAATGAGTGGGAGAGATAGCTATTTCAATTAACAGTGTCACTGAAAAAAGCCTAAAAGCCTATCTTTTGTTTACTAACAAACGTCACTGTAGGCTATCTAAGAAATTAAGGAATATGTGTCCAAGTTGTAGAATTTGCAAGCATACAGTGAGTTTCTTATTGTAATGATGTCACAGTGAAAAAATTTTTTCATCATTCCACTCTCAAAGCTTTAGGCTTTATGCTTTTTTCAGGGACAACGTAAATTGAATAACATGTAGCTATATTCGAGAAAACAAGCAGCCATACAACCTTTTGTTTATTATATAAATATTAATGAAATATCCAGGATCAAGGAAGAATTTTAAGGCCATTTGTGATTGGTTGATACAAGGGTAGTCATGACAACAGTGATATCCTCACATGTGAAGGATAAAAATGATATTTTCACTGTGTATGAAGTTTAAGAAACAGGAGAAATCCTGGTATTTTATTGATGTCCACATAATCACACAATTTATTCACCCAACTTTGGCAATTGTCTTCATTACAGCTTCAGTAATTTACCTTACATTACATTTTGAACTACTGTTTTGAACTTGAGTACAATTTTTCTACTGGCAATCAAAAAGATTTAAAGCCACCAAGTGAATTTACTTTATTAAAATTTGATTTACAGCAGAGGAAACTATTTATAAATGTGCACACTTAGAATGAAAGAGGTCTCATAACATCAAAAAGTGCTGTAATTACATATTATTTTACTTGTAAAACATTTGTTAAATTGTCTTCAAATCAATGTAAACATATTTCATTCTTACCGTTGCATTTTGCTGTCTGATTACCGCTTGTGTTTCCTTGAAGAATATCTGATAGGCTGGTCTGGTGAAAATATCAAGACAGTATAGTTCATGTTCATGTTTATTAATAGCAACAATAAAGTAATGTATTAACATTAAAACAATAATGGCCTCCTTAGTGTCATGTCATTCCCTGGGAAATACAATCCTTTATTGAATGTTCAATCATGTTTTAAGGGATTGCTCATCATTTATCACCTGGGGGGGGGTTGGAAGATTTTTGTTGTGAAATCATAAAAACTGTGTGATCCCCCTGAGGCACTAAGGGACTTAAGTCATCTACCCCCATTTTTGAACAAATTTACTGACAATTTATGTGATCCCCCCTTACTGTCTGTAATTTTTGCTGATCCCCCCCCTCTCACACTTGATGCAAAACCCTTTGAACCCCCTCTAAAAAATCCTCTAGCCCCCCCAGGCCATGAATAATGAGTGGTCCTTAATGTGTCTTCATAAACATTTTTAAGGTGGCTGGCTACTATTGAATTGAGTTTCTGAGCCCACAAGCATGTGCGCACATAATTTCCACCTAATTACCATGGTAACCTTTGGAATTTTACTGGAAAAAATTGAAGAACCATACATGTTTTGAACTTCAAGAAGGAAAAAACCTCAAATTTTGCATGGGGCCCTATACTTTTTATATGTTTATTTGAAAACGCTCCTAAAAATCTGTCATATCAAAAAGTTATTATTATGAAAAAGTGAAGTTTTGTACAAATTTCTGCTCGACTTGATGGGACATTTTCTGGGCACTGGTTGTACAAAATATGCCAAATACAGGTATTTTCATTTACTTATCTTAAAGTTATTTATGTCATGTTGTAGAATTATCAACCAGTTAATATCTGTACAAATATTGCCTTTGTACATCTATTATCTTTTGAACTTTAATTTTTTCCTACTCACTTTGGTTAACGAGATTTTCACTTCCAAAACTCATAAACACCCATCCATTCAAGCTTGATTATCTCAAAAACTAGTTCAGGACACCCCATTTTTCTGTTCATATTTGAAATCAGCATTAAATTTCCATTAGAAACAATGCTATTTTAAATATTGTTAAATATAAAATGCAATAGTAGCCAGTCACCTTAAGAAACAAAAAACATAATAGTCAGGGGAATAATGTGGTCTGAAATGGGAAACCTTACTCCCATGGATTTGTTTGGTCTTATCATAAGTACGCATGACAGATTGAAAAACTTACCTATCAGGACCACCTGAAGACTTCTCTTTCTTTTTCCGTTTCTCTCCTTTCTTTTTCTTCTTCTTTTTCTTTTCGTCCCCACTAGCTTTTCTCAAAGATTCTGCAACAAGTGCTAGTGGAGTATCACTGTCTTCACTATCACCAGTAGTAGCCAAAGGCTGAGCAACACTAGACACAACTATTGCCTTAGAAACCGTAGTAGAAACTGGAGATGTCACTGGGTGGGTGGTAAAGATGTTACTTGCAACTTGGCTCATTCCTGTTACCGAAACCAAATGATCAACAGCAGTGCATTCATTAACGAATGTAATTTCTGTTGCACCTGCATGTTGAACTGATGAAGGATTAGATGTGACTGTAATACTACTGGAATTCTGACCTGATACTAATTGATTTACTAAATTAGCATCCAAGGTTGATGGCTGCTGTTGATTAGATGTACTGGTACTACTTGGATGGCTTGATGGCGACCTAACAAAATCAACTTTGCTACCCACTGTTTTGGCTGCCAAAGACATAAGGTTTTGGACAGTAGAGAAACTCTGTGGAGTGATGTTAGAAGAAGCAAATGATGGTGCAATAGGCTGTGTGACAACAGCACTATTCGCTGTGCTATTTGCTGCAGATATGTTATTATTCAGAGAAAAAACTTGAGCAGTTGGTTTTGCTGTTGCATGTGTGGTAGAATTGACAGTCTTAACAGAAGTGTTTCCAGAAGAACTCTTAGTATTAATGAAAACCATTTTAAGCTGCTGTCCTGAAGAACCCAGTGATGCTGAACCTGAACTGGAACCAATACTGGCCCCTTTGGGTAAGATGTAGTAGAACACTTGTCCTTGTGACGTATTAATAACCTCAGGCTTTCCAGGGTTTCCGGTTCCTACTTGCCCTCCAGCCTTCAGCAACATTGCTTGTTTCAGTAAGTCAATATTCGTGGCACTGTTAGGTAGCTTTACAGCTTGTAATTGCTGACTGTTAATGCCCTGTTTCAAAGCAACGGGTATGACATTAGTTCCTTTTAACGCATTCAGTCCCCGTAGGACTGTAGCTGTGTCAAATGTTGAGGTAGGTTGACTCACAGAGCTTCTTTGTTGAGCCTGTGAAGAACTTGCCATAGCATCTATGCCCAACCCTTCAAGGGAATGGTGTTGTTCTGATTGTCCTTGACATGAAGAATTTGCTTGTGTAGGTTTAACATTGTTGTCCACAGGTCTTTGAGGTTGCTGGGTTGAAACAAACTGATTCTGTGCCCATACATTTCCTCTGTTTGTATCTTGTGTGTTGATACTGTTGACTGACTGGTGTGGTACACCTCCCTGTGTTCTGACCACATTTGGTTGAGTGGTATTAGTTTGTTGCATGTTTTTTGTATTTTGAAGGTTGTTAGTGTTCTGCAAGTTGTTTACACTCTGCAGGTTGCTTGTGCTTGGCAATTTGCTAGCATTCTGCAAGCTGTTTTGCTTTTTTACTGCTGCCTTTGCAGTATCTGCTTGAGTCATGAATGCCTGGCTTAACCCTACACCTTGATGTTTGGAAAATTCCTGTGTTGCAATAGATGGAACAGGAGACCCTAGGTTACACAGCCCAGGAGATGCCTGTCTAGAAGGTCTCTGACTCTGTGGAGATGAAATATTCATAGGGGAAGCCACGGGTGAATGTTGAACGCCAATGTTCCCCATAACTTGTGAGTTTACATTTTGAGAAGCACCAGCAGCAAGTGGTGACATCTGAGCCAACGGAGAAGAAATATTCTGAGAAATAATGGAATTGGCAGCAGAAGGAGGACTCTGGGCATTTCCAGGCTGCTGTGGACTTCTTTGTGATGTTGGCCTTGGACTATGAACTTGACCTTGACCTTGAGTAGCCCCAACGGCCATGCTCTGAGGTGAATGGGGTTGCTGTTGATTGGGTAGCTTTACAGCACTTTTGTTTCCACCTCGAGCAGTTCTTAATGGTACAGATGTTTTGTACTGTGGCATCTGTGGACTCGGTGCCTTAATAGGACTTGAAGGGTTTTGTGACAAAGGGCTATTAGCATGCGGCATGCTTGTGCCTAGAGGCTTACCGCTAGGTATTTGACCACCACTAGCCAGTGGACTCCCATTAGTTCCAGAGGAAGGACTTCGCACCATTGATGCCATTTGGTTTGGGCTGCTGGACCTTGGATTCTGAGGTATCACATGGTGTAGTTGCTGGTGCTGATGTTGATTATTCAGTTGTGTTCCATGAGAGGTTGAGGAAAACACAACAGCACCAACGCCCTGTGGGTTACTCAGGGGCACCCCATGGGAATTTGAGGAAAAGACAACAGGATCACCAACACCTTGTGGCATATCTCGATCAACAATGTCTTCAATCAACTGATCAATAGAGTTTCCACCATCATCATTTTCCAGTGGTGAGTTGAGAGGTTCATTAACAGGCAAATTCGACATATTTGATGTCAAAGTTGATTGGCTGAAAGTCTGCATTCCATTATGTAAAGGTCTATGTCTTGTCATGGTGTGTGTAGCATGTGTTAACTGCTGTCCAGGAGTTACCTGCACACTCCCTACCTGGCTAGTATGTCCAGCCATGTAGTTCAGTGGCTGCGACCCAGATGATACAAGACCTGACTGGTGGTTAATAGAGGGAAGGTCAAAATTCTCAGAAGGAAATGCAGGTTCCACATGTCGAGAAGGCTGTTGTACTCTTGAGGAGTGTGCAAGCTCTTGGCGTATGTCTGTTATCATACAGCTTGCACTTTGTGGAAAGACAGGGTTAAGGACTGAGGATGTGGATACCTGTAAACCAAAGTCCAAGAATAAGTGGGGGGTTGATAAATGTTCAGTTACAGCCCTTTCATATTCCTTTTTCAAATTATATTGCTCAGGCAATTTCAAAACTCCAGGAAACATGGCTTTTATTACAGTGCATTTTACATAATGTTTTAAAGTGAGTTTCCAAGTCTGTTCCAAAGTTCAAGTTATACTTCGTTTTTTCTCCTTGAAGCCATCCTTAGGCAAAGCACTGTGCTGCTCTGTGGAGCAGCTCAATCAGTGTAAACACTGACGTTGTTATGAAGTTTGTTGTGAACTTCTGAAGTATGACTTGAACTTTGGAATTTTCAAATGAACTTCAGAACCCACTTGTCAAAACTTGTGTGAAACACACTGTAATCAAAACAAAATTAGGTTGGCAAATGCTGAAACACCAGATATCTGGAAACTTTGTATATTGTCTGTGTCATGTAATTTTGATGATCTAATCTGCAGAAAGTAATAGATAAGTAATAGTGCTTTCTCTTTGACACTGTACTTATTTATTTTTGTAGGATGGTCTGTGATAAGTCTCTTGGCGAGGAGAAAATAAAGTATAATTACAGCCATTAATTTCAGGAAATTAACTGACCTGCGGCAATGCCATGATGGAGGCATTTTGGTCCCTTGGTGGTTGCTGATGAGATCCAATCACCTGATTACTAAGCAACAATGGTCTACCATGACTCACTGTGGTGGATGTACCAGACAGTGCTGACTGAGCACTGACTGGAAGGTCTGTTGGTAAGTCTAGATCAGGTAACTGCTGGATTTCTAAATTCTGAAAATACACAAACATTAGAGGATTTAGTTTTATTAGTGGTCACTTGAATGTTAACAGCCTGAAAATGATCTATCTGGTTTTATTTGATCAAAATGATCATGTTAGATTGCATACTTTTATTCACGTAGACTGTGGTGGTGATATTTGGCATGTGAACATTGCACTTTCATGCAAAAAATAGAAAAATTTGACATAAAACAGCAGACTTCACATGCCAAATATCACCACTGCAGTCCACATACATAAAAGTATGCAATCTAACATGATCTTTTTGATCATATAAATACCAGATGAATCATTTTCAGGCTGTTAACAGTTAGATATACAAGTAATGTACATTCCTACAATACTATTAAAAGTATGCTAGGTATGTTTACTTAGGTTCTAGGCATTAGAATTAAGCTATCAAAATGTTGTATTGTAATGTTGTTGAGTGATTTCAGCATTATATCTATTTAGTTGACACCCATAGATAATATTCTAACAATGAACAGAAATTAAATCTCTTCAAAACTAGTCTCAGTCTGTTGCCAAATAGTTTAATAACCCAGCAGTTCATTTTAATGTCTCCACTCAAAGCCTTTGTTTGTCATACATCCATCACAAAAATCAAATAGGATCCCAGTGAAAAGAAAATGTATCTTGATAAAATTTGTAGAAATCAAACATGAATATTGTCTCTATGAAAATTTCACTAAACTGAGTAAAAATCAGTCTCTTCTAGTCATCACAGTATTTCAGCATTTAAAATGCAAAAGTGCTTAAAAATGGAAGAAAAGGTTTATTTTGTTGCTAAAATTTGCTAACTAGAAATTTTATCAAGCTATATATTTTTTAATGCTATCTTAATTTGCATTAAGGCTTGCCTAAATACTAAACAACCCATATAAATACACAGCAGGCAAAAAAAATCTTCAGTAATCACAATTAGAAAAGATTACATAACATCCTTTTTATGCTATAAAAAAACAAGCCTTTTTATACTATAAAAAAACAAGTTCAACACTTAAATACATATCACAATAACAAATAGAACTATAATTAAATATTTTGGCTCGATTTAAATAATCTGTTTGGGTTAATCTTTCCACACTTCTATAATCAGTGCACACAATCAAAAACAAAACATCACGTGACTTTCAATGAAATTTATGTCAACATTTCATGCCTGGATTTTATAAAACCTAGATAAAAAATCCATCACGTCTGTAGTGTATTGCTTTCTATTACCACAAAAACGGAGCAGAACTCTTTCGCTTTTCCATTGTCTATAAAAGTCTTAAGGAATACCCTACGGATGTTTAGCGATCAAACAATTAACTCATGACCATATATGGATATAGGTAATCCCTTTCAAAGTCGAGCCGAAATTAATATTTTAATAGAAACGTCTTCAGTTGGAAATCAAGGCAAAATATCGACAAACTGAGCTAAGAAAACAAATATAAAGTTATCAATAGATGAAATCTTATAGTATTTTGTCGAACCTGACTTCAAAGCATGAATACAATACGAGTGTTTCTACTAAATTCATTAATACCTTAAAATTCACGTATGTTCGTTATAAACATTCTTACCCAAACATTTATTTCAAGACAATAAAAGATAATAAATCATATTTTCACATATGAAGGAAAAAACCACCTTTTGCCAGAGGATAAAGAGACAGGACTCTAGTTTTAAGAGACAAAAGGAAAAAAACGCTTTCTTTTTTTGACACCACCCGATAAACGAAACTTGATAAATTGAAAGAAAGGCTTCGAATAATTGTACGAATTAATTACCTTTCTTCTGTTCGACTTTAGAAAAGAGTGATAAAATTCTTTCCGTTTCATTTTATGAATTTAGTCAAATATTCCTGACTGTGGCCGATGTCTGGGATAAATTTTTTATAAGCGAATGTAAATCTTTCATAGCCCGACTTATTCACGCATATTTACGATTCAAGAGGAAACCGAACGCCATGATTCCTTAAAACCGAGCTCACGACATTTCTTAGCCTTCGAAAAACTTCGAAAATCAAAAGAAGCTCGAGGAATTTCGACAGCTTAGAGCAAGAAGCTCAAATGAATAGCGACAACCGTTGTTCAAACCATAGCTCATTTGCATATCTCATTGGTCACTTCGCATTCCTTTGTGACAACATTTTCACCTGGATTTCGCATCATTGCCCCTCTATTTGTCAGACGCGGACAAAGATCTACTCTTTCCCCAATAGGAACTCATGGTAGTTAGTCTTTGAGCTTGAAGTTTAAGCTCTAGTTGGCCATGCAAGTTCATTCATGTGTGACCTTCACAAGGCACTTCTTTGCTCTTAGCTTGAAGAGTGACCCGTTTATGAACGTTTTCTCTGGATTTATTCTCGGGCAAAAGGTGGCGGAATTCGCTCTAGAATAACCTTAACACTTAAACTAACAGACCTTTGAAGCGTAATTGTGTTCTTCCCAATTTATAACTTGCTCTAAATCAAATTCGTCGAGATTATTCGACTCCTGATCCGACGCCATTACACAACTTTGTCGAGCTGAGATAGGCAATGCGCATGCCCAGTGACAACCGCACTCAACATCTTGAGCCCGCGATTCAAAATAGCCTCGTTCCTGAGTAAGCCCAGAATTGCCTTCTCGTTCCAGTCTTTCATGATCAATAATCGCTAACCGGAAGTGGTTTTCTTTCATGTTTGGTATCATGAATACAAGAAAAAAGCGAACAGTTCTCAACACATCCTTTCAAAGTCACTGTTTCCGCGTTCTGAATGGCTGTTTAGGACTAGTAAGATTAACAAACTTATTTTCGTAAAAGGGTCTTGTTGCATCCCACGCCAACCCACATGCTCCATTGTCGCTTTTTTTTCCTTTTGGCACTAATATCACTAACGTTATTTTCTATTACTGTCCAATAATCAAAGTTTATAGGGGTTCTCTGTTAAAAATGGCATTGGATTCCAGAATATTTTCCCCGAAATTTCCCCAAAGTAAATAATTCTATTTATAAGATTCTCAACGGGTATAATCTCAGATACCGCACCACAGAAAAACCCCACCTCGCCTCGCAATGCGTCATGAACGTCCCTCGAATCTTCTTTCGATCCGAAATGACGTAGAGATGAAGACTTTAAGGGTTGGAAATTCTTCAAAATCTACGGCATCCCAGTGAATTTAAAAACAAATCAGTTACAAGGGATTTACGTGATAATTTAAGAGACCAAGAACTTCCACATTTTATTTTTTATTATAAAAAAAATAAAAAAAGCGAAAAAATAATATAATTCTAAAGAAAAAAGTTACTTTGTCGTTTATTTGAGGAAAATATTCACTGTTTAATATCCCATTTCAGGTTTAACGTTAAGCATTTTAATAAAAGCAGGAAATGGATGTCACTAGGCATTGACAATAATTTCATTAATTTTGGGTTATTCAACACAAGCCTCTTAAAAATTTAAAAAGACTAAATAAAGACTAGTCTTTGTTGCTACATAGAAGTTTCGTAGCTAGAGTTTTTGGCTAAAAATTCGTAGAAAAATATTATTCGATTCATTACGTGCATTACTGGTTGATGTCACAAGTGGGGCGAACGCTTCCCTCTTACATCAAAGCTCGTCACGATTCTGTGGAAGCAGATGGTAACAGGTTAGCACGTGAGTAAAAATCGTGGAAGTTGACGAAGAAACGTTTTAATTAGTGCTCGCTGTTCTATTTATTAAAATCTAGGCAAGGGGTAATAGTTTCTCATCAGAGTACTACTGAGTACTTGCTCGGCTATGGGGGAATTATCAAGGATATGTCTATCTATCTTCGTAATCGATAACGACAATTTATGACATGTAAAATTAGTGGAAAAAATAGACGAATCTAGAAAGTGGATAAATTGGGATGATTCTTTTTCCCGATTTCAACTGAGATCTTAATTTCTCTAAACTAGTCGGCCAAATGCTATTGACGTGTAATTTTGTCAGTTTTAAGCGAAGAATATACTCGATGTCCTAAAAGAATAAGATTGATAATTCAAAATTATTCTAAAATCATGTGCGTTTTTTAAAATTGCCTTTCTACATGCTTAGTCCAATACCGCTCTACTTAAAGGTGGTACTGGGCTTTAATTGCCCACTTTCGATTTATGGTTGAGTGATTACACACAATAAGAACCGAATCGAGGCTCCGGGGAATAACAATGAAATAATCTTAAGATCAAGTATGTCATGTTTCTTCAAGCATCATAACATACTCAAAACAAAAAACATGCTCAATCTAATCATTTACCAAGCAAATAGCATCGAAATAATCGTAATTATTCTTTTGTTTCCCCGGAGCCTCGACTCAGATCTTATTGTGTGAGATCACCCAACCATATATCGAAAGTGGGCTATTAAATCGGATTTCGTAATGCGTGGGAACGTCAGATCCGTTGGCTCTCAGAGTTTTTTGTGTAAACCAATCCAAAAGCGAAAAAACTCACGTACGCGCCATCCAGTCAAAATGCTTAATGATTAAATTGTAAGACGGTCCGAATGAAAGTGAATTGATTCTCTGATGCATGGGTCGGAATTATTTGAAAAAAAAATAGAAATCTTGATAAATGAAATGAAATGATTTATGATTTATATAGCGTCTTTTCTATGTGGATATAATCAAAGGCGCTTTACAATGATTA
>JAAAQI020186441.1:0-22331 GCA_011800005.2 Stichodactyla mertensii
ACGTAGCTGGGGAAGCTTGGTGTAATGTGAGAAGATGGACGACGACTGAGGACAATGAGCTCATTGTGGACAAGATACGGTAAGTGTGCGTATAGAAAAAATCTCAACGCTAGGGGGGGGGGCCTCCCCTGGGCGCTTCAACTCATGTATCTCTTCAGAAGGTGGTTGATACAAACAAACGTGTTTCGTACTCCAGGCCAAACCTCTGGTGAAAATCAATTAATGACTGTAAAATATGGTCGAGCATTCAGTTTTGCAGCAACACCCTACACGCGCGTCCAGTGACTGTATCCTGCCATGTGTATTAGTGTGTAATGTCGGGAACAGTGATGTTCCAAAAGCACATCGCAACAATGCGTTGTCAAGAGGCTATGAGACATATAAGGAGAGGGTCCTGAAGGGGAGGGGGTCCTAATCCCATTTTTATAGCCATGATTTTATTGGAATCCCAGTTCAAATCCCACAATCCCAGCCTATTTTGCTGAAATCTAAATCCCATTCCCATTTTTCTATTGTTTTCTTGATCATGAATCCCAGTCCAGTGCATGAAATCCCAGTTCCCAGCCCCTAAAATGACAAATCCCAGCTCCCATTTTACCCCTTCAGGACCTTCTAAGAATGAATAAGCTAAGAGCGAAACCAAAAACCAATTTAACCCTAGAGTTTTCGAAGGGTCAGGGTTCTGAGGGTTCGTGATGTGTGGCTTTCTCAGTTGCACATCCTCACCCCAAACAAAAAAGGGTACCCCTCCCCCATTCCGTTCAGAAGAAGTCCGAGTATAATAAACTTTTAATTGCAAAATACAAATTACTAGATAGTTCTACCTCGTCAATAGGTCATTCGGACTGTTCCAAGATGTACCTGGAATCAATTATTTTTCTGCTTTTTATGAGTTTTGAGATATCCAGTGTTGTTTGTAGCCTCAAAGACCCTTGAAGACCTTGATTCTTACTTCGTCTTAGAATATATATATATATACCGAGGGAGAAGTTCAGAAATTTCTGAATCTTCATATCTGTATTTTAAATATATGTACTGAGGGAGAAGTTCAGAAATTTCTGAATCTTCATATCTGTATTATATATATGTACTGAGGGAGAAGACCAGAAATTTCTGAATCTTAATATCTGTATTATATGTATATGTACCGAGGGAGAAGTTCAGAAATTTCTGAATCTTCATATCTGTATTATATATATATACCGAGGGAGAAGTTCAGAAATTTCTGAATCTTCATATCTGTATTATATATATAGAGGGAGAAGTTCAGAAATTTCTGAATCTTAATATCTGTATTATATATATACAGAGGGAGAAGTTCAGAAATTTCTGAATCTTCATTATCTGTATTATATATATATACCAAGGGAGAAGTTCAGAAATTTCTGAATCTTCATTTCTGTATTATATATATACAGAGGGAGAAGTTCAGAAATTTCTGAATTTTGATGTCTCTATTATATATATATACCGAGGGAGAAGTTCAGAAATTTCTGAATCTTAATATCTGTATTATATATATAGAGGGAGAAGTTCAGAAATTTCTGAATCTTTATATATGTATATATAATTTAACATATAATGAGATTCTGAAAATATCACTTTTATTTAACATATAAATAAATTCAGAAAATTTCTGAATGTATCAATTCCCTGTATAGGCGAAACGATCGGATACCAAATAAATGACTGGCAAATTTTCTCAGCCAAATTGTCACATACCTTATCTGTTCACTACCAAAATATAAAATTCTCTTATATTACACTTTAATACACGATTAGTGTGTTTAATACATATGTGGATCGAATTGACTTTGGAACGAAAGTACCGGATACCCATATGAGGAGGGAGAGGGTCATCTGCATACCAGAAAAAAAAAGAACTATCGCACAAAAATAAAGATATAAACATACATGAATAAAAGAGTACAAACACTAAAAGCATGCAATGGTTTGCACTATTTAGTACCAAATAGCACTAATTAAACAATAGAAAACGATAGAATTAGCATTATTTAGCACTATTTAGTACTATTATGTTGCAGACTTTTAGTGTTTGTACCCTAGGTACTTGGGAGGATTTGTTTTATTACAGTAAGACATTGGGTGGGTAAGAGATTTGGGAAAATTATGGGAAAGGAAAGTTTTAAAACATATGGAATTCTTTTGTGGGATCTGTCTAAAACTTGCCTAAACATATACAGTTGTTTACCATTGGGGGAAGGAGGGTAGTAAATATTTTAAATCTATGCTAAGTAATTTTGACAACTGCTCCACCTTATAAAACACATACACACCTCTTCAATTCAAGAGAGTATGTTCTATATGTATATTTTCCCTCTTGCCTGGGCTCAGTGTTAACCCCTCTGCCTTTACCAAGAAGAGAGTGCTTGAAAACTCATAATTAAGATATGTATTATTTAAAATAGAGTTTGGATCACGTTTGTGTAGCTTTTTGATTGTTTGTTTTTAGCTTGACTTCAGAGCAAGATTTAGAGGTAGGAAAGGCTACTGAAAAATCAAGGAAAAAATGACATTCACACCTTGTTATCTAAAATAAACTGGAATAAAGAACCAAGATAAACAGGACAAGTGAAGAGGATGAAATGATTGATCTACTTTACATAGTGGCATTACAGGTCTGTGTTCCTACTGATGTTTTAGTTCTTAGTACAGGTGGCTTGCAATCATTTCTTCTAGAAAATCATATTAAAAAAGACATGGCTGCCATGTTGGTTGATGTAACAAGAGAATTCATTAAAAATCTTTTGTAAAGCTCAACCAACATGGCTGCCATAGTGTCACACAAAAACCAGCAATTAAATGGTATGAAACTGTATGCAAGTGAACAATATTAAATGTGCATTTGTAAAGCCTTCAGAATCACAGCACATCATTTTCAATAATAATAGTAATGATAATAATAACTAATAATATCGTTTTAGAACCTTTGCACTTGTATTTACTTGAGTAAAATTCTGCCTGCAGCCATGCTAGATGGTAGAACAATAGGTTTTCTTTTCCAACAGGCATTTCATTTTTTTATTCTTCCTTTGTTTTACCAAACAAGAATTCTGTAGAGTGTTGATACATGCTTGATGTTTTTTTGTAACAACTTGTTGATCATGATTTAAAAAGTAGAGAAGATGTTCTTGTAGATCAACTTTACCTTTGTTTTAATATATAAGTACATGATTATCAGTTTAGTATCATGAAACACTTGTTTGCTTTGTGCACACTCTATCTTAATAGCACCATCAGCACTTTGTGACATTTTATGTTTCAACGTAGTTACCGAGTGATTTCTTGTGAGAACTTATCTCAATATTTCATGGAAACTGCTTTTAAAAATTGAAGGAGAGACCGGCAATCCTGATTACTTTTTTCCATAACCCTAAACTAAAACTAAAGCAAAACGATAAGTAATAACTGTCACTACCCTTAGGATCACAAAAAAAGAGGAATGAGAGTACTAATAGCGAGAAATTATGAGCGCAAGAAACGATAAAGATAATAGAAGGAGATAGAACTAACATGGAGAGATTAAATCATGGTCAAGGGCGTAGCTAGTGTGTGCGTGTGAAGGTGGGGAGACGAGTTTTTCTTGGCGCGTAAATTTCAAATCAACAGGAACTCTGGTCAATAGACAAACCATCCAGAAAACCACAGGGCTTCTCTGTTACATGGATAGCATTTCAGACTTTTCGTGCAAAAAATAATAAATAAAATGGAAAGCTAAATAGCAGGAGTGATGGCATTGATCTCCACCTACACCAAAGTGACCTTGGTTTATATAACACACAGCTGGACTATTTTCACTAGCGAAGGCATGTGAATTAATATCGCTTCGGTTAAAAATTAAAAATGGAGTCAAACAACAAACTATCGCAAACGAAAGAATCAGACCTATATATTGTGCTTGAGATTCGTGGTTCGGTTACTTCTTGCAAAACCTACACAGCTACAAGAAGAAGGGATAAATACATAGACGGCCTTTACGCTCTTTGCTCCATCGTTCTTTTCTTTAACGCTTTCCTTTATCCAACGTTTTGTTTACAGTTTAGTTGTTTCAAGTCTGTTTTAATTACACGACAAGTGCACGAACTAAAGCTACGTCGGCGTAAAAGACCCTTGAGGCCATCCGCTACTAGTCAAATTGCTTTTTGGGGACAGAGAATGAAAATTTATTATAATTTGAAATTTATAGATGTGACACTTGGACTATAGTAGCAAGATCTCAGTAGCAGTGCTTCAGTCGTACGTAATTCTTCACAGCAAAACTTTTCTGGATGTCATTACGTAAATGAAAAACGACAAGACAACAATGAAATGAGGGACGGGATTTACAGGATTTTTATCAATTCAGAAATAAATTCTGAATTAGTTTCCGTGTTAAAAACAAATCTGTTTTAGCACTGGGAGTTCTCTTTGAGGGAGTCAGGCATTTAGATTTCTGCCAGTGGGGCGCAGGCATTTACTGTCCTGGAGTTGGAGCAAACTATAAGCTGCAGAATTGACGATCCATTTAAGGGACTTGTCATTATTTAACAGGAGACTACTAGAATGGTGGCAAAGCCTCTCAGAAAAAAAGAGGGACCCTCTATTGCCACATGAAATAAAAACTTGACTCTCGCTATCTAGACGATGGGTAAAATACCACGAACATCACAAACGCTGCGTCACTAGTTAGATGTTAACCCTAAAATCAGTTTTGGCTGCACTTCACACTCGACAGCTAGAATGACAAACATGAGAGCCGCGTTGGCAACTAATGTTTAAATCTTAACTATGATTCTTTTTTCAGTTCGGAACAAGCAACGTCTGAAGCTTTGTTCTACTGCTCTTTCCACATACGTCATAGTTCTCGGCTTCAATTTGATATTTTCAAACAATGTGTGAGCATCAGCACACGTCATGCATAAATGTAGCCCCGCTATACTTAGAAGACACGTAACGTCAAACCTTAGAAACCCAAACTATATGAGAACGCTAAAAAAGAAGACGAAATTGCTGGACTGAAAAGCAATTAAACATTTAATAGATTTTTTCCCTCATTTGAAGCTAAAAGGCAAATAAACACACAGAGAAGAACGTTATACTGATCGTAAATCCACACCCTGGAAATATATAGCAAACATTAACTATTCTTAGAGAGGTATCGCAAAAAGAATGAATGTCAGCAATGACAAGAAATCCAACAACTTTTAAAAAAGTACTTATTGAACTAAAACAGTTTTAATTTGTTATTGCCATTTATCCAACATTAAAAGCTGCATTTCAGGACAAACTATTGCATAATTCTGGGAAGTGTCTCACTGCTCAAGTATGACCATGTTCGAATCTACAACACTCCTTTTAAAGCCAGCCTGATGTGAGAGTTATTAGTGGCATCTTGACACTAAAGGCAATAGCAAATGACACTTCTGTCAGTCTTGAACATGTTTTTAAACGTGAAACTGGCGGTTGGGAGTTTGACACTTTGACATTATAGCCATGGGAGAGAGAGAGAGAGAGAGAATAGTCGGCAGGTTTCCTAGTGCATGAATCTGCTCTCTTGACAGCTGTTATCGACAAGGTGTTAAAGGCATAAGTGTCTAAAATGAATATCTCATTTTAATACTTTTTCTTGAGGTTTAAACAAAATAATAATTAAAAAGATATCAAAGACTAACTACATGGTGAACATATTAGATAAAGATACGAAATTATTCAGAAATATATACTACCATCAATACCTGCTCAACGCTTGTAAATTTAGATTTTTTTTGATGGTCTTTCGCAATGTCAACCATTATTTGTAATTATTCTGCTATTTTTGTATTCAAATGAGCACCTGCAGAAGAGTTTACGCATATTTTAAGTCGCTTGCCTTTCGTCTATTTGTTAACACTACTAAATCTGTCATGAATGTCTTAGTTGCTTGTCCGACTTGACCAATGGTTTCCACTTACAGATCGTTTCACGATCAAGTCTGGGTTTTTACAAGGAAGAAATTTCTGAATTAACCATCTAATACAACGAAAAAATTGTTTAGAAAAACCTTAAAACTATCTGTGAAAAGCAGGCAATTTAGAACGCTATTTATATCCAATTAAATCACAGCTATAATAAAATATCGTAAAGGAGAAATTTAAGAAAGAGTCTTAAGTTAATGTCTTCATTTAATCTTAGAAGATTTAATAAAATAAAAATACGATATTTATAGACTTGATGTTGTTTTGTAATTATCGGAAAAAAGATGGTTTCGTCCAGAACCCTATAGAGAGCTGACACTATTTCGCTTCAAAATAATGTAAATTTATTCAAATCAAGCCCTGTCTTTCATTATAATCTAAAGCAATTTTACCATTTCTTTTGCTTATTCGTTCTGACAGGCAAATAGTAATAAAGACCTATTTAACTTTTAACAATAGGCGATTGGGAGAACCAATCAGTTTGCGAGTTTGGATGAAGGATGCGATGATATGGCTTTCTCATAATAGTCGACCATTACCAGCCCTCCCACGTCCAAGAAAGTCCTCTGATTTTCTTCTGTTTCCTATGTACTAGAATGAAACAGCTGCCCTATCTTCATATACCTTTTGTTTCTGTCGGGAAAACAAGCTCTCAACTTAATAGACAAATTATTACTGGTCGACTTCCTAAATTTATCCAACAGGGAGAAGCGACGATTCACAGCACCTTCGGCAAGTTAGCCGTCGTATTTGCTAGATTCATTCACCCGCCTGTTTAGTGCCAAGCATTTGATACAACTCAGGAAATTGAAGAAAGCTAACTTGCGAAATTTTCAGGATTGAAAATTCGTCTCCTTTTACCGTCTTAAGGAAGAAAGTGAGAGGACTGGACGGCTTTAACGCGTGTAATTCTCAGGCAAGTTCCTGTTTGGTTAAGAGATCTGTTTAACGTATTAATTCATACAGCGATGGAAGAAAATAGACCCAAAAATTCCCTCGTGGATTTTGTAAGCATCGCTACTAGTAACATTAAACTTGCACTTGGTAGACCAGTGAAGCCTAAGCGAAAAGTCAATCATCGTAAATACCTCCAACGCCAACTAAAAGGCCGATCGTCTTACTTGTCTCCAGCAATCATCAACCCAATACATCTCTTTAACTTTCAAAAACCGGAAGACAAGAAAAAGAAAAACGGGGATGGGCCTGAGATATCGTCGAATGGCGTGTTTCATACTGACAAAGGCCATCAGCATGATAGAACAAACCTTGAAAAGGCAGTAAACCAACCAACTCAAACTCCTTCACCTGGAATACAGAAGCCATTTAAGCCTGTCAACACGACTGCACCCAATTTAGTAGACGTAGATAAAGTCATGACTGCAGTTAGAGTCCCTATGCTAGTCAACCCACCACCACTGAAGAAACGGAAAACCACTGAGGTAGTAAATTGGACCGCAGAACCTGTCAAAGTCTCCAGACAGAATCACTATAGCACAACCAATAAACATGTGAATCACCAGCACAATGGCTTGCACACTGAAAATGCAGTTCCAAAGAACAGTTCTGAACTGTTTGAATGGTTTGGGCCGGAGTTTGATGACCTTCTCGAACGATGGTCTGAAGTATCAGAAAGCACATCCACAGATTCTGCAAGAATAACCGAGTATACCCGTAGAGGAAGTCATTCCGAGAGTTCCTCAGGAACTGATCCTTACTCTCCAAACTCTGCTTCAGATATTTCAGATAATGGTACACCTTTCGAAGATGTGTTTTACGAACAACTGATGCGTTTCTCCTCGTCCTCATCTCCTGTAGAGAGAGCGACTTCATCTATCCAAAAAGTCCACACGAGTAATATGAACTATTCCCGTGCACAGGAAACACATATTAATTCGTATTGTGGGTCAGAATACTTAATACCGGGGAATTCTATTGCGGAAAGCGGGAATTTGTGGACGAATAAGGGTAGCAATGCCCGTGTACATTATCCTACAAATATCAATTACGCGGCTTTTTCTTAATTTTTTTTTATCACGATCTCAAGTCGACGTAATGAATTATACCTTCAAGTACGACTTAGCAAGAAATCTTTCCAGCGAAAAACACAAATGTATATAGAAATATACTTGTTATTTCAAGTCGTAAAGACTTTTTGGTAATATATATGATATATATTTAGATCTAGCTAGCAGCAGCCACTGATGACTTTTTTCAATCATTGAGTATCTGTCGTATTGTCATTCCTCCTTTCCTAATTACCTATTTTGTGCTTTTGTTCACGCATCTCTGGACTAGAATTTGTGGATTAATGGTTAATTTGAGTTGTGTTGCTGGTGGACATCTAGCTTACAAGGCTGAGAAGGAACAAGATGATGCCTAACTTTTTGACATTAAATGTCTTTACTTTTACACAAAAAAGTCTTTAAACAAATGGTTTTCTTTTAGGAAAACTGTGACTAATAATTCCAGTATTTTGTGAGTTAGGTACAATATTTCGAATTCGTTCTTGGTAAAAGTTGATGTTCATATTTAAAAAACCTATAAACTGACCATTAAAGAATATCGTAAGTTTTCTTTTCCCAAACACGAACTCCCCAAAAACTAATTCCCGATAAATGTTTCCTACAGGTACACCTAAAAATTTCACATTAACGAAGAAATTCAAGCGACAAAACCTAGCAGAGTCCGTTTTGTTCAAAGACAATACAATATCTTTTTTCTTTCAAGAGTATCAGTCTTTTTAGCTGTCGGCGTTTTTGTATAAATTTTCAACTGGATTAGTATTAATGCCGTAAGGCTTGCTAAAATGGATCAAATTTATGATCCACAGTTCGGTCAGGAATAAAGCTTGCGACAAACACTCAAAGTTTGCCACTGTAGCCAAATTTATTAAATATCTTTTTAATGTATTAATATCGGAATAAAACATGTCTTTAACCTGATGTTGAAGCAAAGTCATTCTTGTGTTGTCTGGTTGGTGATTCAGCTGTTTTGCTTGACAGGAGTGGTTGTGAATGAACGCTTTTGACGGACTTGTCTTACGAGGAAGTCTTTTATGACGATGAATCTGGAACTTTGAGCCGTTTTCTTATGATTTTGACTAGCACTGCACTCTACTATTCAGTTTTCAACCTTAATCAGAGCATTTTGAAAAACCCTTATTTGTAGGAATTCACCTTTCTTTGTATCACCGTCATGTTGATTTGTATCTTTCTTCTCTGTAAACAAGCCATGTTATGCCTTCATTGATCAGTTGGCTTTGTTAAACCATGCAAAGCATCTTTTACCACTCAGTTCTACAGTTCTACTGTGCTTAAGTTTTTCCCATTATTCGTCAGTGAAATAAAAACATTTTAAACATCATATGAATAATAAGAACTACCTTCAGGACTTCAAGATGTTCACTCCTTATTAAAAATACTTTTTTTCTTTACAATATCATTTTCTTACAAATTCATAGCAATGTCCGCTTTGATGTTCGTGAATTATTCAATCCTATTTAGAGAATTAAAAAGATAATAGAATCTTATTAATCTCTATTTCTTAATTTTACCGTCCACATTTTTTACTTTTTCGTTTCTTTGTATTTCTTGTTAGTAAAGAATGAGAACGATGGAAGTCTTAAGTGCCCTCGCGATGAGCGCTCTTCGACAGGAACCACTACACAGAGAATGACTTTAATGAGTTTTCTTAATTACATGTCAGTCGTTCGTCAGCTGTATAGGTTATGCCCACGACTTCCTAATATTTCGATCCTAACGAAATATAAAGGTAAAAAGGAAAAAAATGAAATGTTTTAATCGACAATTATTCTGAACTTTTTTCTTTCTTTCTTTTTAGGTATGAAAACATCAAATATTTGTTTTAAGTCATTATTTTTTGTTCATCGACATAGGCCGGAAAATGAAAAACGAATGCTATCACACTTAGAAGCGTCAAAACATGAGGGTTCTACTATCATCGCTAAACATACGTTAAATTATAATCTAGTTTTGCCGACGGGCATTTTATCAAATTTTTAATAAAAACACCCAAAAATCCGTGGTGATAGAAATATACCGAGCATTTAAAATATTTGATCGTTTTGGTCCATTTCAAGTTGAATCATCTTTCAGTGAGACAAAGATATATTAATTCTAGTTGATGAGAGTTGATTATATGATCTGTCATGAACGAGTACTGCTTCGTGTAGAAAGTCCTTTTAAAATTATTAGTTCCCTGAGAATTGATTTTTCAATTTAGGACTTGTTGTCCCAGCACGATATACATGGTTGCGATATCTATTTATTCAGTGATTTTCACGTCGTCTACAAAAATGACTAAAACAGGGCAGGATGAAAAGAAATCCCGAGAAAACCAACAACTGACCACAACTGCAGCAGTTTCCCGATATAATTTGTATAACGTTTAGCAATTATGATACCATCAAATGATAGAATCACGGCCAACAGCCAGCTTTGATCTAGTAAGATCAGTCGAGCTACACTTTAAAGAATTTCATACATAACAGTATTTATTAAAGAGGTAAGGCCGGTTATGTCGGCCAAATGCAAAATGTATTTTATTTGTAACGGGGACTTGCCTAGCTCATGATCAGTGTGAATAGAATGGAACTGTTTAACTGCTGGTTGCTATGCGATGATATCTTCATTACCGGTGATGCTAGTGGCAGGTGCCATGCTATTCAGGACATTTATTTGACTTAAACAACGAGTTAAGAACTATATTTATATCACTGTAAGAATTAATATTCCAGAAGTGATGATCAAGTTTTCTGTCAGGCAGGGTACCATGAAGTTACAAAAACAAACAAAATGGCCATGTTGGCTTTAGTACCTAGAATATGATTCCTAACTGAATTTACACATTTCAAATTTAGTAAATGGATTTGACGGAAAGATTAACTTTTATCTCAAGGATCGACGGCAACTATTGAAATCTTATCTGACGTTTTTCAAAAATCACGGGAACTGTGGTTCTTATTTTGGTCTTATAGGATCAGAAACACTAAATCCACTACATCAACCGTTAGGGAAGTTCAACAGATTCATGTTATCTCTTATCTGAACTTATTTTCTACAGTTTTGGATAGAATCTTATGATATTCATACTGTAGACTATAGATTCAAGGAGAATTCACTTTGGAGGACTCGGGAATTCCACGTTGAATTCCCTCGTCCCTCAATGAATTCTCCTATAATATCCTCGGCACTCTTCTTCTTCTCCTTGTCAAAACTAATTATTTTTAAGTGTATGTATGAAATTATACCAGAGCTGGGTTATCCTTGATTCTGACATAGGCAAATTTTGCCTATGCTTAACGTTAATTGCTTAACGTTTGGCTTAACGTTTTAATAAAAATTCAATTTTCTTCAATAAGCAAGGTTTTTGTTTTGCCGGATAGCACGATTATTAAGGTAGAATAGCTGTTTCAGTGGAGAGATATTCTTCTTTATTCTCAACACCTTCACTGAATTCTTCAGAACTGTTAACCGCTCAGTCAGGCACAGTAAGCGGTCCCATTACATTACAATCAATAAACGTTATAAATTTCGTATCCAAGGTCTTCGATTAAATGCATGAGCAAAATAAGAAATAAGCTGTTTTGATTCGTAAAAGGAGTAAACTAAAATTGATTGCCTCGGGTGCCTAGGAAAGTTTTCGTCTCGCTGTAAAAATAAGAAAGAAAAGACAAGATGTTATCCTCGGATGTTGTGTTATTGGCAGGGCCGCTCTCAGTGCTGAGCTGAAGCAGCTCAAGGAATTTAAGAACTATTACAAGGCTAAACGGCAAAAAGAAATATAAAATAAAGAACGTTAGCTTGCTGAGTTAAGCTATCGTCTAGCTTTGTATAAAGAGAGCCATAGTTATGAATAGATGGCGTAACAAGTGTTAATGGAGTAGACGTGGGACGTGGTTCCGTCACTGCCATTGCCTTGTGCAAAGTAAACGATCAGCTTTAATTAACAAAGACAAATTTAGCCAGAAACCCGACTTTTTTGGCTCTAATTCTTTAATTATAATTCTAGTCTAGGTTATATTCGTGCAGCAAGATAGATAACTGCTAGGTGTCTAATAATCAATGGGCTGCTAAGAAACCCTTTAATTAATTTGAAAAAAATGGAATTTTAATTTCGTAAACATCTATGGATGAAATAAGCATCCAACTTGACAGACCAGCCTTGAAAGTTCGAGCTCTGCTGGTTTTGAGTTTCAGTTGTTAGCCTAAGCCTTTAGATCAGGTGTCAGATAAACGTTTCTACTGATAAATTAAAGTTATGAAACAAAAGTTTACGTTTACGCAGCCCTCTACTTCTACAATTCTAGGTTATTTTGAATAGCTCACTTCTGAGTTCTCGAAAAAGATGCATGAACGCGAGGCTTCTTGCCCAATCACGTTTGGTGACGTGAAACGACTGACTTGTTCTGTTGTTACTCTTTTTAGTTTATGACTTGTTCGCGGTTCACGCGTAGAAATATATTTTTAAGCAACAGAAAAAGTCAAAGAAATGTCAGTTGTTTCGAGTCACTAAGCGTGATTTAGCACAAAACCTCGCGTTCATGCATCTTTTTCGAGAACCCGGAATTGGGGCTATTCTTGTAAGTTCCTGCAAGTTCGTCAGTAATATTGAAATTAATAATTAGCACTTGGCGTTGCAGGATGCTTTGCACACGGACTCCAGAAATCAGCATGGTTTTCAACTAGTTTTACTTTAGGAATGATCATTCCTTATTGTTATCAGTTACGTTTGTGTTAGAGTTTCTTGAGGTGTAGCAGTTAAGGTGAAGCCATGACTCATTAAAAGAAACCAAAAGAAAGTGGTTTGCCAAGTTCGAAGTTGTATGAGAGTACTAGTAATCATCATCACTATCATCACCACCACCACCTTCATCATAATATCATCATCATCACCAGACATCACCATCATCACCCGGCATCATCATCACCATCATCACCACCATCCGGGGGTATTAGCCAATCAAATCACCCTTCCTTTTTCCTCTTATGTCTAGTTCCTTTCATCCGATTCTCACAGGCAGAAACAGGCACAAGACTGGGCTTAGTTTGCTGATGATCGTTTTTATTACGTTACAATATAGTGAACATATAAACATGACTTACATGACTTTAAGCCAAGCTTCCTGATTTTTTACTAGTTAGATAATCTATGAATGAATGAATAAATGAACACCTTTATTTATACAGGGTAATCCCTACAGTTACATAAAATGCAAAACTGCTATCAACAGGAGCCCTGATAAAAGATATATACTATAATAAATAAAATCTAAGTTAAATACTAATAATATGAAGCTATAAAATATAAAATATAATACTAACATGTTATACTACGACCAAGCTTAGGCATCGACCCCCACATGCGCAGAATCTAACGCAAACGAGCAAAACTCTAAATTAAAAGTTCATTTGCACACGTGAAACTGGACTCCCAAACCCGGCCCAATCATAGCATGGATCATTGCATGGATCGCAAATTATAATCAATACACAAAATGATCGAAAGAAGGATACTGACTGTTCGTGTTTATTATAATGCACATTTCGATCGAGTGAAAAGATTAATTACTGATAGAGACAAAATGACCGAATTTTCGATCCAAATAATAAAACAAACACTTCCACAATCCTAGGAAGGTCGCGGCAGACCGGCTTTTCTTTATCGTTTTTTGACAGGTATCTTAATCTGGCCAACTTTTTATCGCATTCTCACTACCACCTGCTACTTATTTTAAAAGAAGGGAATGTCGGTAATCACTGAGCCAGCAAAACAAAGCGACTGTCAGAATCAGTATGAAGATGTAAAAGCTTTACATAACAATTAGACCCGGAGCCCGAATGGGCTACGAGTCAATAGCTCATGAGACGTGCACAGGCGAAAAAGTTCAAATTAATTGTCTTATCATGGCTGTGTTTTTTGAAAAGCGGACACAAGATCAAATGCAAAGGTAGTTCATCCCTTGGCATAGTCCATAGTGTGTAGAAAATAAATAGAAATCAAGTATTGCAAGACGTTCAACTAACTTATTGACTTCACCATACCGTTTTATTGTCTGAAACATCTTTTAATGTGAATGAGACTACAATGGACGTCTAAGTGTACAGGCGCCACCAAATACCCTTTAGCTCCCAATACGTAGATGAAAGCGTCTGGAAAAGGATTCAATTTAAAATTGACTATAATTAGGCTTTACATAGCACGTGTTATGTTTACGACGACAAGGGCAGTATTGTTAAAAAATACTTAACTCGGGGTCTTGTCTTCCAGCCCTAAGACAAGTTTAGAATGAAGCATCAAAAGGAATAATAATCTGCGGGGAACTACACTCTTTTGACGTATTAAGTAGCCAAATTACCTGCATGCTACATTTTTAATTTAGTAATGTTTAACGTAAGAACTATCATTTTCTTAATCAGCTTGACTACCGATCCAAAAAAGAACCGACATCGAACCTTCATCTTTCCAGTTTGGCAAACGCTACGTAATATTGACTTTCATTAAAATGCCTATGACCCATCTGACAATATTCTCAGTATCTGGTCAGTATAGATTTTACATGAGGTGAGCAGTTCTATGAGCAAAAGAAATTATAGAGTTTGACTGATGTGTCTTGGAGTTATAAAGGTTTTTCCATGCCATATGCTAATGACTGTGACGTCAAAAGAGTCATTCCTGTTTATTTGTTGTTCCTTTTATTTGGAAACACTGAATACTTTGTGAAAACTAATTAGCAATAACTTTTATAAGAGCCACGGGTAAAACAGATATACTTTCAAGATTCAATTTATCCGTATCAGTTTCGTATATTAAATGATGACTTTTTTGATGTCATAGTCATTAGCATATGGCATGGAAAAACCTTTATAACTCCAAGACACATCAGTCAAACTCTATAATTTCTTTTGGTCATAGAACAGCTCACCTCATGTAAAATCTATACTGACTGGATACTGAGAATATTCAGAAGGGTCATAGGCACTTTAACGTTCTGTGAAAGCCCATGCCACAATAAAACCTAATATTAGCAGAGTTTATTTTGTTGGACATGCTAATAATACTCCACAGTAGCGCTAGCTAGTGGGGGGGGAGGGGGGGGAGGGGGGCTTGCAAACAAGGGAAGGGTCATTTTTATGCACCTGAAAAATGGAGAAGTATCAAAAACTTTGCGAGTGTTTTTAGTTGGGCGCGCATTTTGGGTAATCCATGGAGGGGGACTTGATTATTTTTTGCATCTTGTATGGTGAGGGGGTGAAAAAAATCATCATGCACTATCCTTCCTCCCCCTCCCTGCCTCAAGTTTATGATAAGTTATGGTATTGACAAACCATAGGCTTTTTCTGAGATAGACAAACAAGGCATATTGTGGTATAGCGTCAGTACAAACAATACCATATAAGGTATGATGAACAATAGATGTTCGTACCGAAGCTAGACCACGATGCACTGTCTTCGCTATTCTCAAGTGCTTTGAAATGGAAAAACATTACGTCATAGCTGATCGAAAGGTTTGTATCACCTAGTATTTTCCAAGAGCCCTGCGTATTGTGATGTACTCCTTTCTAATCAGATTAATCATGCTAACCAGAAATCGATTGGCTGGCGAAACAAAACAACTTGTGAAGAGCTTTTGTAAACTGAATGGTTGGCGCATTAACATCAATGCTTTTCGTTAGCAAAATGGAGTATCGCCTTTAGGAGTTAATCTAATAGACCTTTTCTAAAATAGGATCCATATTAATGTATCTTAATTGTCAAGTGTTACCAACAAACAAAGAAATAAAACCCAGGGGAATAACGTACATGTGACCTGAAGTGGGAAAACATTTGGTTCGAGCTGCAAAAAAGTGTATATACCTATGGTGCCGTGACTTCCCATTGAGATTACCTTGGTTTTAGTGGTGGGAGTGAAAATGGTTAGACGAGAGGTGGGACGTTTAAAACGTAAAATCAGTCCACTAGATATAAAGCGCATGCGTATGATGGCAGGACTAGTGATCAAATGATTATATGAATGCTGTAATGGACCATTGCAATTCTGGCGGCACCGGCTTAAAATTCAATGGCAATGGCGTGGTGTTGTACTTAGGTTGAACATAGTGGACCTTGAGAATCACAATGGGGATAAACTATCGGTGGCAATCCTAGGCGTCTTTCCATTGGTCATTGTCCAGAAGGTATGGAAACATGGAGACAATCGTGTAGGGTATAAATAGAAGAAAAATGAAAGTCTTCAAGCGAAGGTTACAAAAAATTGAATGCAATAGCACAATCTAAACGAAAGAATCTACAAAGCACTCGTTTTTGATCTATTACTCCTAAAATCTATTGTGTTCTATTGTCGTTCTATCCATGGTATTGTGTTGTTCATTGTATTTCTATGAATATATTATATCAACTGCGTGCTCTGTAGACTCTCCCCATTATGAACATGTTTCTGCATTACCGGTATGTCCCATGGTGCAAAGCGCGATTATACTAATGAAATAGCCCTGAGGAGGATCCACTATCTTGGATCATCATCATCATCATCATCATCATCATCATCATCATCATCATCATCATCATCTTCCCCTAGCGAAGTTCTGCACTCCTTAGGGTGCTTCTGTCAGAATTCTATCCAGCAGTCGCTTAAAGTCTGATTTTGACATCATTATACGCCGTATCTGTTGGCCGTCTAGTCCCAGCAAATTCTCGAACCTAGTCCATTTTGGTGACCTTGTGTCAAACAGAAGCTGTTTCTGCAGTTCTCCATTGTCATGTCCATGCGACAAATGTGCGCGATGTATCTTAGCTGTTGATCATGGCAAAATAGCTTTATGGACGGAGTCTTAGTTATATCGCGCAGGCCAGCATTTGATATCTTAAAACTCCAGTCCAGTTCCCCCTCGACATAAGCACTTTGATCGTCGCGTTCAATTTATACTTGTCAGGGGCATTCTTCCACTTGTAACCGCCCTTTACTATTTTTCGTAAGAGCCCATGCCCATACTGCTTTGATCTTATAGATATTACTTGCAGATAACTGCCACGCTTGTACGCTGTATAACGTGTGGGGGGGTTGAACACATGTAGTAAGAAACTTCACTCTAGTTGATAGATGGATGCTGTGATTGGTGAGGACATGTCTTAGGTCGTTAACATTTTCTATTTCTGTTCTCTTGGTACAAAAAATGACCTTTTTCTCTCCAAATATCATTTCCCCCTCCCCGTGTCAACGTTGGTCACAGCATTTTCATCCGGTGTTCAGTAACCAAAACCAACATTGAAAGGGGGGAGGGGACAGGAGATTTGAATGGCATGCATTGGTTCAAGGAGTCCCACCAAGTGTCCCTGCGTATTTGAATTCTCAGTGCTTCGTTTCCTTTTAGAGGAGTATCTTTTTTATGTTACATGGAAACAGAATAACAGAAAATGATTACAAAACAAATGATACTAGGATGCAAAACATATGTTTGGCATTTTTTATTAATGAGTAATTCATTTTTATTCTCTCAAAGAGATTTTCTGGCATTACATACACTTTAAATAAAAAAACAATAAGTTACAAAGAAAATTACTGCAATAAACTTCCCTTGGACGCGATGACGAGTCTCTTCCTTTAGTCTAATAACATTTGTTGTCCTCGTGTCTGACTGGGAGTGCATTGTACATTTTGCTCAGAAAACTGCGTTCCTACACTTTGGAGTAAGTTCATGTCCATTTGTGTGTTAAAAGGCATCAAAGGGTAATGATTGGTTAAAGGATTCCCAAAGCTGTTTATTGAAGTAAGGACATTGGATTCTGTACCTGGTTGAATTGAGTTCCTTTCGACATTTGAGGCGTTTTGCGGCATAATTTGTTGAGTAAGAGGTGCAGATATAATGGCAGTTATGACAGGCATCCCACTGTTACAGAGAGTATTATTCACATTGGGATGTCCTTCAAGACGTGGGGCGATAGGGCGATGTGACGTCACAGAAGGAGTATTAGAAACCATATGGTTTATTGGGGTACAATTTTGAGTCCTCCCTTGAGCATTAGTAAGTATCGTCCGTGGCAAAACTGAATGCCTTGTTGTTGTGGATATGGCAGCTGAACTGTTAACATCGTGGTTGCTAGTATTGCTATGTGACTGAGATACAAGAAGGTTTGATATGCTTGACTGTATTGAGGGTAAATTTTGAAATAATATTTCAGTGCTTGAGACATGGTTTACAGATTGGGTTACAGACGAAGCGCAAGTTTGATGCTGTTGCGGTAAATGTTGATGCTGTTGCTGTTGAGGAAGTGGCACTTGATGGCGAGTTTGATGGCCAGTACCTTTCTGCTGCTGCTGCTGTTGCTGCTGCTGCTGCTGTTGTTGCTGTTGCTGTTGTTGTTGGTGGTGTTTATACTGCTGTTGCTGTCTACTGTTTTGAAGCTGAAGACGAAGTTCCTGTTGCTGCTGCTGCTGTTGCTGTTGTTGTAAGCGGCGTTGTTGCTGTACGAACTGCTGCTGCTGCTGCTGTTGTTGTTGTTGTACAAGCTGCTCCGGCAGTCGTTGCTGTTGCTGTTGCTGTAGCTGAAGCTGTTGTTGATGTTGTTCTTTCTCTTGTCGCTCATGTAGTTGCTTTTGATGTAAATGTTCCAGTAAGTTAGGTCGCTGCAAATGTTGCAATTGCTGGTTTTGCATATTATGTTGCTGATAAAGCTGTAACAACAATTCGGGTTGTAGGCTGTTCGATACTTGTCGTTGTTGTTGTTGTGGTTGTGGTGGTGGTGGTGGTGGTGGTTGCAGATTTTGTTGCTGCAAAGCCTGTTGGATAGGGTGGTGTAAAATTTCCTGTGATGCCATCTGCTGCTGTTGAAAGTTCTGCACATGCCTTAAGTCACAAAATTCACTTTTTTCTGCCGCCCAAGCCCCAGTCGACCCATACACAGGGTGTCCTATCGAATTATTCTTATTTGAAGAAGTAATCTTTAAGTTCGATGCCAACCCATTGACGGAGGACTCTATGGTTGAGTTACTATTGTTACGGTGTTTAGAGTTCTTGCTGGCATTTCTCCCCTGAGATGGACGGGATGATTGTTTTGAAGACTTTGAAAGTATTTTGTTTGAGCTGGCAGCTTTGGAAGGAGAACTCGTTGCTGTGAAAAAAAGAAACATGAAGTCAGATAAGAACCATTCTCGGCCCACACCTAACAAAACACTAACATATTTGTTTGGTGGTTTTGATATTGAAAAGAAACAACTCAAAGTTTATCAAAATTTGTTATCTGATCAGAACCATGCCTCCAAAGCTTTTAAAAAATTATAAGATTATATGGCATGATAATTACGATAAGCGTATGAAAAAAAACACACTTGCTCGACTTGAGGTCATTGTTTCGTGAATAAGTTTATCATACTCACATTTGGTAGCCGCACCAGAGTTACAAGTAGTGTTGGTGTTGGCACAAGAAGACGACGGTTCACTTGTTGATTGTAATTTTGATTGTTTTTCTTGCTGTAACTTTGAGCTTCGTTCGTTATGTGCTGTCTTGCGCTTTTCCATCAGTTCTTTTTGCTTGTTTTCTCGTACAGTTTGCTGGTGAATTCTCAGTAGGTTGCGAATACTTGGTGACTGCAGCAGCTCCTTGGAAAGCGAAAAAAATAACCAAAAAAAATAGTTAAAGGAGAGAAAAAGAGCATAAAACTTTACACCAGGGAAACCACGAGACACCAGCCCTGCCTGTAAAAAAAAAAAAAACAACTGATTTCACCTTTCTTTAAAATTGTAACAAATAATAGTTATTTCAAGGAGTAGGTCAACAATATTTTGCCTTTCAATAATATAGCCAGCCCCCCTCCCATCACCCTTTACTTTCTTGATCAGTCATTTATGTCTAATTCATCATGAATGTTTATACAGATTAAAAACAACAAATTAAAATAAATCAAATTGGTGCGCTGTAGTAGCATTTTTATCTTATCTTTTCTCAATAATATTTTATTTACATGAAACAAGAAATATGAGTGATAGGAACCGACGTTTCGGTGCATCTTGCGCCATTATCAAGGTTACATAATTAATGATAAAAAGCGGTTTATGAAGAGGCTAAGTTGAAGCGAATTTGCATAAAAAAGCGGCAAGCTAATTACATGAATACTTTGGCACGAAGAGAATCAGACTGTACATTCAATGCTGGTTTAAGTTCTTGAATAAACAGCATTTCATTAACGAGGCAGTCAAATTTGTTCATGCATTTCTTGATTACATTAAAGCGTGCTAAGAAATTGTTCGGAACAGTGGTGTTATGTTCTTTGTAATAATGCTTGCAGATTGATGACGCCTTTTGACGGTGTCCCTCAACGCGCGTGTGAAGGTGGCCCTTTGTATACCCAACATAACCTGCATCACACAGGTCACACTTGAATAGATAAACAACGCATTGCTGGGTTACGATGTTAGGCTTGGGCTCACACAGGCTTAGATCTTGTTTAATCTTGCGGCTAGTAAACACGGGTTGAATGGTCTTCCGCACCCTGCTGCTAAGATCCCTAAGTTGTCGTTTGACAGACACTGCAGCATCCTGATCTTTATAAGGGATAACTATCCGGATGACGTCATCGATATGTTGTTTAGGCTGGTCCACAGCGACTCTCGAGGGGTGATAAACCTATTAATGACGGAATCAATAAGGTGATTCGGATACCTCAACTTTCGGAAAACTCCTCTCAAGCTTTCACACTCCTCTGAGAAGTGCGCCCAAGATGATGATAGCCGGTGCGCGCGATCAAGCATGGTGACGAGTAAACCCTGTTTTTAGCGGCTGTCCACATGGCTATGATAGTGCAGGAGAAGCCTTGTGTTTGTCGGCTTAACGTAAACCTTTGTTTCAACACATGGTGCGCGATTCAAAAGCTGTGCCCCAAGGAAAGGGAGCATCCCATTTTTCTCTACCTCCATAGTGAAACTTACGGCGTTATGGGCGTGGTTCAAGGTATCCAAAAATGCTGTAGCTGCCGCCAGATCTGGCATCTTGACTAGAGTGTCATCTACGTAGCGGCGGTAAAATTCTGGGAGTTTCCCTTGACTTTTCAGGGACTCTTCAATAGAGCACATGAATACATTAGCCAAAAGGGGTCCAAGGGGAGACCCCATTGCTACCCCATCGGTCTGTTCGTATAGGGCCCCATTGAACTGAAACAGCTGCCCCTTTGTAGCAACATGTAGAAGATCAACAAGATCAGTTCTGGTCAAGTGTAGACCATAGGTGTCATTGAACCAGTTGTTCTCAAAAGCTTTGTGTGTCAGGATGTCAATTGTTTCGTCCAACGGTACATTTGTAAAGAGCGATGAGACGTCATAAGAGACCAAGATTTCTCCCGGGCTTATCTTAACTCCACAAATTTCATTTGTGAAGGCAAAGATATCAGTGATGGTATGTTCGTTTACCGACAGAGACTTAAGTTTAGCATCAAGCCATTTCGCAAGAGCATAATTGTAAGTGCCCGTAGCAGATAATATAGGACGCATTGCTAATTGCCTCTTGTGGGTCTTGGGCAGCCCGTACAAGTGAGCCAATCTTGATCCAGTAGGTCGAACGGAGTCAACAATCGCCGATGGTAAAATTCTGCGCACTGTTGACTCTACTAACTCCTCGATGGCTACTAGGAGTGCCTTAGGGGGACGCGGACCTTTCCGTTCAATGTAGTTGAGAGACACAGATCGAAGTGTAGTGGCAGCCAGTTCTTTCATTTTCTCATCGGAGAGACTGCGTTCAAAGCTCCAATAGGCTTTCTCGAAGGATGCTTTTACCTCTATTGGAGATACACGTTGCGGTAAGGCAAAGTTCAAGCCTCGACAAACAACAAGCTTCTGGAAAAACGAGAGTTGGAAGGATGAGATGTTCAAGATATGCTCGTCAAGGTCCATCTGATGGTTGATAAGGCGTGAGATCTTGCGCGTATGGGTGGTAATAACTTCTTGGTGATATGTTGCCCGAAGACTGGTCATTGTACGGAGAATGCAACTGTAGCGCAGAAAACTACAATTTTGACGAATCTCGTCATAGATGGAGTTGATTTCACGCTTCAAGGTTGAACTCTGCTTGAACTTCTCTTTTAGCTCTTCCTCAATAACGTCCCTAGAGAAGTTTTCAGACGATAACTTCCATTTCGATCGCTTGTCTTTATCAACTTTAGCGAATGTTGGTGTTAGGTCGAAATTCTGACAAAGTTTCAAGAATTCGATCGATCCATCGCAATTTATCTGTTTTCTACTGCATTGTTCGAGCCTCCTGAACAAATGCAGCTGGTTATCACGTTTCAAAAGTCTTATAAGAAATGATTTAGAAATACATGAAACAAGAAATATGAGTGATAGGAACCGACGTTTCGGTGCATCTTGCGCC
>JAAAQI020186552.1:4401-22325 GCA_011800005.2 Stichodactyla mertensii
TGGTCTATTGGTCCATGGTCTGTGTGTTGGCCAAGATGTCCATGGTCTATTGGTCCATGGTCTGTGTGTTGGCCAAGGTGTCCATGGTCTATTGGTCCATGGTCTGTGTGTTGGCCAAGATGTCCATGGTCTATTGGTCCATGGTCTGTGTGTTGGCCAAGATGTCCATGATCTAGTGGTCCATGGCCTGTATGTTGTCGGCCAATAAGCCGAGGAAATTCCTGTCAACGAAAAAAGCATCAAAAATTTACGAAACAAAACCTAAATCCATAAATATGTAATACTATGGCTATTTCGTCGTCCTCTTAGACAGTTTCAATGTCTTTTGCCCCCATCTCGTATATAATAGCACCTTCGGAAATATTACTTTAATTGACTGAAAATACTTTCGGTAGCATCAATTTATTTTATGTGCAAGAGAATAAACCATTTGCAGTTTGATCTTGAAATACAGGACCCGAAAAGCAAGAAATGGAAAATTTCACGTTTTATTTATAAAAGTTTACATCACATCAAAAAAATTCTCTTTTGAAAAAAACTAAAAAGTAAAAAATCAAATAACAACAAGCGAAATACTTTCATGTGCTGGCTGACGGCGTTCTTTGCTAACAAAAATTAAGGTGATCGACTAAAATGAAGGTAATCACCACTAAAGTGATTCACATTTATACTTTTACTTCTTCAAAGCGTTTGTAGTTGGAGCGCTACAGTTTTCAGGGTTTGCGTGATGTATCTCAAACACGAAACAGCATAAAGTAAAGTACTAAAATAGAATAGTTGATCAGTGCATAAAGGATTCAATTCTCACCAACAAGGAACAGCAGAAGAACCGCAAGTTGTGCCCTCATCATGCCCTGTACACTACTTTGCGATGATTCATATAGCTGAAAGGTGCCTTTATACCTAATGACTATGTGTTACTAACTTAATTAAACATGAATCAAAGTTGACTTTGCTGCAAGTAATTGAACAAATTGTGAGCACCTGTTAAAACAACACAGAACTTGCCTAGTAACATAGTCACTCAAACGCCACATCTACTATTCGCTTTTGAAGGACGGATTTTGTACGAGTGGGGAAACAACATGAAGGTAATTCGTGGCCGTACCGTATTTTACCGTAACCATCACTACGCGTTGTGATTGCATGATTCACCCCAAAATAATAGGAAACCATTTCAACGTCACTGCATACCGTACCGTGTACGTGTTATAAGTCAGTACCGTACGTTTCCCACTCATACGATAACCATTCTTATGGGAAGCCATTTTAGTGTTACTGCATACCGTACCGTGTACGTGCTGTAAGTCAGTCGTGCGTTTCTTGTCCACACTGAAAACTGCTCTAAGGGCCTGAATTCTTATAAGTCTTCACATAACAGTAGGGCACACGAAGAAAGATGAAAAATTACACTTTTTGTGACAAATACGTTTTCTGATGCTGGTGGAGCGTTCAATCTTAACTTCATTTTTGTATTTAACTATGGCGTATCATTTTACGGTCGAGAAAGAGACTGCAAATTAAAAGAATGTGATTGAATTTAACAACTAACAATTCAGTTATTAAACATTTAATAATAATTTTAATGTCAAACAACTAAAACAAACAGGTTACTCTAAATTGCGTTATTCAAAAAATTATTTGTTTAGCTTTCTTAGTTAAGATTATTAAAATTGAACTAACTTTTCTAATTGATAATTTGTAAGGTAGCAAAAGAAAAGGGATTTTTTATTTTCAAATAATAGGAAGGGTTTATTTTTAACACAGGGAGAGGGGAATTGTAATTCACCAACAATTCCCTGCATTTTTCTGGGACCCACCACATCTAGACACTCCTCAATAAATTGCTTAGATTCTGGCTCCTCCCAATTGGATATTCAGCTGCCATAACTTATGAATGAACAAGACTCATTTAAAGTGTCTAGCCTCCTGGCAGACCACTAATTGGGGACTGCTAAAACGCTTAAAATTTATTCAACGACTGAAGACGTTTGTTTGTTTTACGTCAATTGCAGCACCTAACACAAGAAAAAGAGGTTTTCCTTTGCTGGTTTTATGCTTGCGTTGATGAAAAGGTTTGGAAAAGGTTTCCTTTTGCAAGTCTCCTTGTCCAAAAACCAGAAATTTAATATCAAAGGATTTTTCTCCAAAGGAAAAAGAATGTAATTTGCAGATATGTGAAAAAGACCCTGGAGAAAACAGCTTTTCTACTACAAGATACTCACTGTAGGATAACAATGTTCAGCAGCAATATTACCTCACTATATTTCTATAAACAGATGTAGTTATTTGTATTCTTTCTCATTTTACCAACAAACAGCATATTATTCTTCATAGCAACGTTATTCCTTGAATTAACTCCTTTTTATGCTGATAAAGGTATTCCAGTGACTGCAATAAACTGAAATTTCTTTTGCTGTGAGGGTAGGGAGGGTGGGGGGCCATTTGATCTTGGTAGGTTTATGGTAGGATTTTCTGTTACCATGTCCAAGTTGTCCATAATACCCTATTAAAAAAAATGATCAAGAGAAAATGTATTGAGGTAGGTTGACCACACATCCTCCTGGGTAATACATATGCAAAATGAACTAAAAATATTTACCAAAACCCCAGGTCCAGACTTCACCATGGGCTGTAACAGGATGAATCAAACCAAAAATTAATTTGGTATAAAGGTGAGCAATAAAGCAGTTAATAAAAAACCTTAGTAAGGCTACTTACATGTCACTGCTGCAGTATGCCGAGCACCACAACTTACATCAACAACACTATCATCATCAAAAACTATAGGTATTGGAAATGCTTGGACCTGGACAGACACTTGTGATGTCCCTGAGACACCCACTTGACCATCCTTGTTCCACCCCCAGATGTAAAGATCACCAGTGCCTCAAAACAAGTCAGACAATTAAGATATCATTTTAAAAGACTTCAAATGACAACTTCATTCTGGTCATTCACCATTCTGAGTGTCAAATTTTCAGGAATTCTTCTCATTCTCAACTTATAATATTTTGAATTATGTCATCATCTGATTCTTCTCAAAGGACAAGTATAATAAACTGCTATCTGATTGGTTCAGTTATTGAGCATCGGTCTGTTACACAGAGGTCTTGGGTTCAAGCCAACACTCAGGGTCTGAAAATAACTGAGGAGAAGGTGCTGCCTTAAATGTAACTACATCTGCAAACGGTTAGACCCTCCCCATGGCTTTGGATGACTTTGCTGATTATTCACTATTGATATTAAATGCCTGTAGTACAGTAATCATTAAACATTTTAAAATGCATTTCCATGTTGATATCTTTAGGACTCATTGGTCTTCAATAATGCACATAATCTAGTTTTTGTAGCTACTTACTGCTAATGACTGATGAATGCCATCCACCACAGGATATGACTTTCATAACCATGCCTACTAAAGCTTCAACAGGCTTTGGTTCAGCTTGTGAGTCAAGGTTTCCATTTCCTAACTGACCTCGGCTAAAAAAGAAAAAAAAAAACAGGTGGAGTAACAGAATCCCTTTGAATAATATCAGAACCAATAAGGCCATGGAAAATGTGACAATTTGACAATAAACTGCTTAAATAAAGGACATACAACACTGGTAAGATGTCAGATGTACCTTCCTCCTCCAAATGTAAATACTGCTCCTTTGCTGGTCAGTATAAGCACATGCTCTTTTCCACAACTCACAGACTTCACAAAGTGAGAAAATGGTATATCAACAAAGAATGCTGTTGGTATACAGTTATCATCTTCAGAGGTAGAAGCATCAGTCACCAAATGACCAATATGACCATCATCTAAAAAGTGACAATCATAATATAGCTTCAGTCACATTATTATAACAAGATTTAGTTTTTGTTTATGGTATAGTGTACCTGTCAAGGCTATGGTTTGTAGGTCTCCACATCTTATCATAGAGATTGACTTGTTCAACTTGAAAACAACTGGAGATGACTTGGTATGTATGAAATCATTCCACAAGAGAATCTTTCCTTCTCTGGTAAGAAAGATAACCTTGCTGCATGTGCAGGAAATGTCCTGGACAGTTTCATCAGGAATAAAATTATTCATTTTTTCACTAAATTTGGTTTCCTGTATCCATCCAAATGTACTAATTGTGCCATTTTCTGTTAGGAATTTCAAATCATACAACAAAATTAATAAAGTAAATAAAGTAATTAATAGAAATAAAGACCCCCTTTAAACCTCTTCAGGACACGATGAAAACCCTGTTCATTTTCATGTGCAAGGGTTAACTCCCCTCCCCTCCCAGTGAAAGCCTACACACACTAAGGGTTTTGCTTCTGGGTCACCTTGCTTCTCTGTGTGTACTACCAATTTCATGCAAATGTGAAAAAGGCTGTAACCAGAGCACAAATTTTTCATGAAATCAGTGGTACACATGAAGGGCAAAGTGACCTGGGAGCCTGTCCCAGGAGGAAAACCCTTAATGTGTATAGGGAGGTGTATAGGTCATAATATGTCTTGAAAATATAAGCTGATGTCTACCCTCATTTCCTGTAATGAGACTCCCCCATATAAGTTTTTAACATGGAAATGAAGGAATACTGTAACGACTCAAATGAATAACAGATTAGGCATAACTACAATCATGCCATACTCACGCTTCAGAAAGAAAGTGTTAGTCCAAGATGATATCATCTTAACAATCACATCAGATGGACTGATATCAATCACTACAGGATCATCAATGACTTCACTTCCATCCAATGTCAGCTCAACATGATCAAGATCATCACTCTTTGTTTCTTTAGGACCAGAAATCTGTCCAAATACATTATACCCAAACCCAAGCATAAACTCCTTCTTTGATGTGTGGATAATCACTTCATAATGTCACTTAAGACTTATTTATTATTTATTAGAGCAAACTTTTTCCCGCCATTTTGTCTGTCAGACATGGCCTGGTTACAAAGGATGCGCAGTAGAAGATGCGCAGTAATCGAGAGTTGCCTGACGGTTTTCTTCTGTTGCTAGAGCACTAGAGTGATGATATGAATATTACATGTAACGATTGCATTAAAAACAGTAAGAACAGTGCTGATCCCAGCTGCATTACCATAAAACTGTTAACCAAGGACTGTTCTATCATAAAAACGGCGTTTGGGTGTAAAATGAAGAAGGACAAAATTTAAGAAGAAGAAACCAAAACATTCAAACTTAAACCGTTAAGTTACTACGTAAAGTCGTTCATCATTTGATATATTTTTAATAACAATAAGTTGTGAGTCATTGACATGAGTCTTGTTTCAAAAAAGCCATTAATCAAGCAGCAAACGCTTCGTACCGATGAAGAAGAAAAATCGAAATCAAAGATAAGTCTCTCGACAAAACGAGTGTCTTTCGATTCGACAACGATACAGTCAGATTCAGATGAGGAGAACTCTCTGGGGAGAAGTAACAGAAGGCCTGTAAAGAAACCAAATCCTGAAGATGATGATTTACTTAATATGTTTAGAAGTGAGCGATCTGAGAGCGATGATGACATTCTGCAAACAGAGTTTGAAGTGAAGAGGGGTGGTACTGGTAAGTTACATATAAATGAACTAAGTAAACTTACATGTACTGTATTATGAATAAACTCAAAGACATGTTAGTTTCATTCAATGATTATCTCGAAAACGGAAAAGCAGAGCAAGGTGTTTAGCTGCAATGTTTTGGGATAGATTAATCCATTTATTTCCCACTTTCAAACTGCAAATAAGTTTTGGTTTCCATCCTAAATGATTGTGTAACCTTCATATTTTAAGATTTCTTTTCTTAAACCGACCCGCACAGCCTCAGTGTAAACAACTTTTTGTCTTGTAGATAAGCCCAATCCAGTACCACGACATTTAAGATCTAAATCATCAGCTACAGACAGGGAAGATTCAGAAACATCAATAGCTGTATCAGGAAACCAACAGATAGACATTTTAGAACAAACTGTCAACCCTAAAGTAAAACCAAGACCACAACCTAGGAAAATGTCTGGATATGATTATTTTCAAGAGGAAAGACATAGAGCATCAAAACCTGAAGTTGCTCCAAGAAAACGGCAAACAGATGGTGAGACAGCATCAGATGTGCTGAAATCCAAAAGTGTATTAAAATATGACACAACAGAACAGGATATGGATTTATCAAATTTTGGAGGGAAGAAAAGCATGCAATCAAGACATGAGCTCAGCAGTAGTGATGATGATGATTATACTCATGGAGGAGTGTATAAAATACCTAAAAATAGGAACTTGAAAAGAGATTCTAGCAAATTGAACAAAGGAAATTCCAAGCCAGATGAAGAATCCTATGTACAAGAAAGGTTAACCATGGAAAAACCTAAGTTATCAAGAGAGAATGATAAAGTGAATTCTACTAAAGAAATAAGACTGAAAGATGATGTAGATAACGATGGTGTTAATTTAAAGAAAAAGCATAAGGGAATGATTCCTGCACCTAAACCAAGGAAACACACTCAAGATGGATCACAAGAGGATGTATCCAAATTAAAGCATGACTACAGTGACAATGATATGGGTAAAACTAATAAGGCTCCATTACCAAAAGGTAAGAAAGAACAACTACATGAAAAAGAAATTGTTTCCATGTCAGTTTTATCAAAGTCCAGGCTGCATCCCTTAGATGAAGTAGATGATGATGAGGATAGTGGTAAAACATTTAAGAAAATATCTGATAAAAGAGTAAAAATTCAACCTGAGGACAAAGACAGTTCCAGAGAAGATGAGGTAGATGGTGGTACTAAGAAAGGAAAAGCCCTTGACTGGTCATCTTTGGACGAAAGCAATGATGATGATGATGATGATGATGATGAAACTGTTGGGAAAAAAGTTAATTTGTTCAAGAAACAAAAGCCAAGCAGAGAAAAAGTAACAGACAATAGCAGTATATTAGAAATAAATAAAATTTCCAAGCCAAAGCCTTCACCAAGAACAAGACCTCGCAAAGAACCCGAGAGTATGAAAGAGCAGTGGCAGAAGGAGGTTTCAAAGAAAACAATGAACTACAATGATTTCAGTTCTAGTGATCATGACTCCTATCAACAAATACCTAGAGAACAAGGTGTAAAACTAGAAAGAGGTCAGCCAAACATACCTCCAAGAAGGATTACTGCATCACAGAGACCTGGAAGTAGTAAGGGTAGAAACAACATGGGATGGGCTGGTAAGGATGATGAAAACACAGATATGTTTGAAGAGCACATCCCAGAAACTGGTGATGATATCAGTGTAGATGATAAACAAGGTTGGCATAGAAAAGGTAATTTACCCATCCCTAGAAGCATGATGAGAAGAATATTAATGATTATAATATATTATAGTTTTACTTCTCTTTGTGCACCTTCTAGACTTTACAAGAAATAAGTTGAAAAGATTGTAGCATGTCCTGTTTAATAACTTCCTTTGTCTCCCACACAGCTGCAGTTAGGATCATCACTGAATGCTCTCTAAAGCATTCCTAGCACTCACTGTATTGGAGACTAAAGAGCAGATTTCATGACTGTGAAAAGGTCATCAAATGGTAGGTGCCACAAGCATCCCTTGCCATGACCATGATGTTTTCTAGAATTTCACCATGCCTTGCCCATGTTCATGCCATGAGCTTTTTACTGTCACATGAAATCTGCTCTAACTTCACTTGTCTTCATTCGATTTTACATTTACATTTTTGCTGAGAGTCTGTTACCTCCTCTCACCCCCAGAATGGTTAACAGCCCCGGAAATATGCATGTAATATGCATGTTAATTTCTTTCTTGATGGATTTCAGATCAACGTCCAAAACCTTGGTCTCCAGTAACACTAAAAAGAGGTCCCATGAAAGCAGGCCTGGGAATTGAAGAAATGACAAGATCCCCTCAACTCAGACAAACCTTGATGAATGACAGTGAGGATGATTGGGATTATTCACTTCATCATCCATTTGAGAAACAAAAGTCTTCTTCTTTAACAAATCTTAACAGAACAAGAGAATCTGATTACAGGAATTATTGCAATGAGGATGATGGTCCAAGAAGAAACAGCCTTGATACAGAGACAATTCGAAAGACAGTGTATGATAACTGGCTTTCAAGAAAGAATGTTACTATCAAAAAAGAGCTGTCACAGAAAGCTCTACAAAAACAAAAAGAACAACAAAAAAGAAAAGAAGAGGAAGAAAGGAAATTAAATGTAAGCGATAAATTTATGAAAATTGCTAATATTGTATTATCTTTCTAATATGTTAGTTTTTTATCATTTGGAAAAAGGAATTAAGGAATTTGAAATTACATACAGCCTTTTTTGTTGAATCAGCTGTTGTAATTTCAAAATTCATGGTTAGTAATTAACTATAAAATATATACTGTCTTTCTTTCAGGCACAACTTGCATATAAAACATGGAATAAGCATAAAATGGAAACATTAAAAGAACAATATGCAAAACTGAAAGCAAAGCAAAAAGAAGAACAGGAAAAAATTGAACTTGAGAGGCAAATGAAAGAAAAAGATTCTAAGAAATATTTTGAGTCATGGAAAAGCAAGAAAGACACAATAATAAAAGAGACACATAAAGAAAAGAAAAAAGAGATTACTGAGAAAAAGAAGAAAGAAGCAGAAGAAAAACTTGAAAAAGCAATGTCTTCAAAAAAATCATTTGAAAATTGGTAAGTGCAAACCAAATTTCTAAATAAGGTCTTATTTCAAAACTTAATAAAATTATGAGGCAAACATCATACATACATAGTAATGAATGTAGTATACAGGTCATAGGTTCAAATCCCATCTGGAGCTCAGATTTTTTCCCCGAGTTCATTTCATTTCAGCTTCTTGCTATTCATTCATTCATTAATAAAATTAAAGTTAGTAGTAGTGCAAGATCGTACAGTGAAATAATGAAACCAAAATGCTGCAGGTAGTCTTGAGGCTTTCGTGTTGCATTTTTGTGAGACATTTGTAAGAGATTTATCGGTTTCAAACACGATGAGTTTAGAGAAGTGTTTGAAACTGATAAACCTCTTACAAATGTCTCACAAACCAAAATGCTCTTTTTTCTGAATTAGGAAATCCAGAAAAGATGTTATCCTTAAACAACAGATAAAAGAAAAGAAAAAGAAAGAAAAACTTGAGGAATCAAAAAAAGATGATGAAAGTTATGAGAAGATCATTAAAAATGCCGATGAATTCCAAAAGTGGGCGGAGAAAAAAGGAAAGCCAAGAAGAGAACCACCACCTCCTACATTGACACAGCGGTAAGATCACCATCCCCTTTCCATAGTAGTACATTAATGCTACTATTAGCTGAAATATTACTACTACTACACTGAAAGTACTCTAGCTAAGGCCACCCAAACATATTTTCTACACATTAGCCAATCAAAAGTTGATTTCAAAAAACTGGATCCAGCATTTCTTAGAAGAAAGTTCACTTGATATGCTAAAGATGTGTGTTTGCTTGCTACAGACCATGGGTGCCTGGTGGTCGATATACAAGTGACTGTATACCAGCTACTGTTCAACCAGTTGTTCTGTGCCCATCTTCCAATAGAGCACGAACAATGTCAGGAACATACCGAGGAAAAACTAAGGTAATCATAAACTAGGAAACAAGATGAGAATCTGTTAATAGTCCTCTTATCAAAAATAGTGCACTGTTTAACCTTCCTTTTTTTCTGTTTCAAGTACTATGATTTCTAATGCATCAGCTTTATGCTCAAACAAGTAAATCAAGTCTTGGGATTGTCCAGCACAAGTCAATTTAGAAAAGGAAAATCCTGCTGCCCTTTTCTTTCCTTTGGAGCATGGTTCACTGTTTCTGGGTTCTTCTATCACAATTAGTGATTAAAACAACACATCAAGTCAGAGTACAGAATGTGGAATCAGCTGGATGAATGGTCCCATACCATCAAATAGATAGGGGTTACTGACCAAGCTTGTTCAGTCAAGATGACAGGATATTGGTCCAGTTCATTTTTTATGTTTGTATAAAGTACAAGACCAACAGCTTTGCTCAGGCTAAAATGAGTCTGAGTTGGGCCAAAAATATATTTACGCCCCAGAACATCAACTCCATTGTTAAAATACAACCAGTTTAGGATTCAAAAATTCAAATGTAGAACTTTTTAAAAAAATGTGTGGATTTTTAACACAAATTGCTGATAATTTTTAAATGGATGAATTTATTACTACAATAAATCAATAAAAGACATACCTAACTTTACATCTGTTCAGTATTGATTTACTAAAACAAAACTATTGATATACACAGTTTATTTTTTTTCTGGGTCTGTTGATCCTGTTTATCAATGTGATAATAATATACAGATACATCCAATGTTAGTTTCGCTCAAGATATCTTTTGTTATACATCTGTATTATTATTAATACATTTATACATGATTGTACAACTTAAGTACAGTACATGTTGCACAAGGCACAGGCTGTGCTAGAATCCCACTAATGTCTTACCTGATCTCACATTCCTATCCTTAGTTACCTCTTGGTAATGATCTATCATTCAATACTATACAAAAGTGTTCATGATGAAAGACTGGAGCAAACTATGAATTAACATTCCTACTCTATGAGGCATGGTTTTCACTAACGGTAGAGTTAAATGAAAATCTCTTGTCACAAGCAAGTGAAAACCAAAACAATGACTACTTTAAAATAAAATGTTATCTTATTTATACAAATATCATATTAATCTGCCATTTTGTCATCCACTCAGTTTTCCTGGTCACTATTATCACATGAATCAATTGAGCCACCTGGACTTGATATACTTCCAGTTTCTGGACTTGAAACATTCTCTTCTGCTGGTACAGATCTATTTGGCAAAGTTTCTTCTAAGGTATGCACTTCATAATCAGAACTATTAGTTTCAAAGTACTCTGTCAATTCCCTCTGAAAGACAAATGGCAAAATTTCAGTAAAACAATATATGAACAAATTGAATCCAGTAATTATGGTTACTTGTCAGTTCTTTACCTCTTTTGGTGGTTCAATGGCCTGTACAAGAAAGTGTATTTTATTTACTGTTCTGACCAATAAATCCTTAACCTGTTAAATTAGAAAGCAATTCTCAAACATGTTTATTCAACTAGGCATTTCCACTTAAAAGTGGACTGAGTGTTGGATAGAGGGAGATTGGTTTAGTATTTAGTATATATGGGCTGAGCTGTAGTCATGGATGTCCACATGAAAACAAAAATGAATAGCACTGACATCCCCTTCTTAGACAAACAAGTAAACTACTATAACAGAGGAAAAAGTGTGTGTTTTTTTTTTGCCATCATAAATAGTTTATGGAGCCAACTGCAGGATTTCGACTGTCTTTCAAAGCTGATCATTTCATTAACTGATGTGAGATTAATGTAATTTTAAATATTTCATACTTTTGTCCTGTCTAGGTATGCTGCTCTGGGATCCTTTATGTCACTATTCAAGTTACTAAGTTTATTAGCCAACTTTTTAAGCTCAGCCTGCAAATAAATGAAACAAAGACACTTAGATCAATCTTTACTGTTATTGACTACAGGATTGGTATGCCTAGAACTACTTTCTATTATATCAGTACTAAGATTTGAAGATATGCCAAGTAAAAAGGCTGCAGAGGATATATTCTTTGCTCTTTTATATTTACCTTTTATTAGACAAGAAAGATCTAAGAAACCACTTATATTATGTCATCCCGAATACAGAAAAAAATCCTATTTAATTTCATTTTTTTCTGCACCCTGTCATAAGCCCTGTTACTGTCAAACTAAGAAAACCATGAACACCTAAAATATGTCTGGAATGTTAAGCATCATGTTCTGACCAATCACGTGTGAGAATGAATTCCTTTCTAATTAATTCTAATTAATTCTCACATGTGATTGATCTGAACTTGATACATAACATTCCAGACATATTTTAGATGTTCACGGTTTTTTTAGTTTGTCTTGACCGCTCACCCGTTGAGAGGAAGGATGATCTTCATTACCAACAGACAAATCAAAAAGGGATACGATAGTGTGAAGTAGATGATAGCTAGAGGTTTGTTTAGGTTGCAGTTCATCTACTAGTGACAATAACTTGGAAACCTTTGGAAAAAATATACATGAAGAACAAAATATTAAGTATAAAGAAAGAAGCATTATAAGGAACACTTATCAGTGATACTCTAATACTCAAACATTATTAATCTATTACTTCAAACCACCTTTATGTAAAAGAATGAAAATGGAAGTGAATTCACAAACCTCTGCTGTAGCTGTTTTGCTGATATTTTGAAGTAATTCAGTCCTTTGTCTGTCAGAAATCACATGCTCAGAACTAAATTCTTTGATGAAAAATTCAATTAAAATAACACTGGTCAGCTGTCTGAGCTGAGAACCTCGTTCTGATAGTGGCACAATTTGTAGAATATGCAGAATGTGTCTATGATTGGTTGTCAAAAGTACAAGTAATAATGGCAATTCCTTTATCTGGAAAATAAAATCAAAAAACTTAGCATATGAAACATACCCTGAGCATTTCAAACCTTTTAAATCAGCATCTTGAGTCATTTACCTGTTCTTCCCACTGAGATTCCCCAAAACAATTTAGTGCTTCAAAAACTAACATTTCTATATCGAAAAGGAATTCCTGCAACCTGAGATCAAGTGATAATCGGCATGAAATCACTATAATGAGATGAAGATCTTGGACTGTAAAGTTCTGAGAAGCCATATGTAAACAGTGAGTCAGGAACTGAATCAATTGTCCTATAAAAAATACCAGCTGGGGTCTGTAACATGATCCATTGGACGTGCAACTGCTATCTTTTTCTTCAGTTTTGATAGGGTCACTAAGAAAAGGAAATATTCCCAATGTTTTCACTTCATTTGGTACGATAGTTTCTGATGTGGCTCCATAGTGTTGTAAGACAGGAATGATATTTTTGATGTTTGGCACCCATGTCATGCCCCTCACACCTTTGGGTATGCCACCTTGATCCTGTTCATATGATCAGAGTAAACAATTATTATTTTGGACATTTTTCTACAAGTTTTATTAATTACACATGAAGTACAGTGTACACTGTAATGGAACATCACATAGATTGGGATCTTGTTAAAATCTTTCTGACTTGAGTCCCTAATATACATATGATGAACATTGTACCAAAGGGTAACACCAATAACTCACCTCAGTACCAGCTCTTAAGAGAGCCCACAGGGTCTTGAAACATTGTGAACTGACAAAAATGTCTGGGTAAAAACACATGATATGGAAGATCCATTCAGCTACTGGAGCAGGACAAGGCCTTTTGAGATAGTACTGCATAATCCATCCACCATTTATAAGCTCTTTGATATCATCAGGTTTGGAACTCATTAGATTCAAAATGAATGTATCTTCATCACTGGATGAATTTGGGATGTTTAATATAGGCATTTCACATTTCTGAAATATAATATAGTTATTCTAGAATTGATGAAAGTGAATCTGAAAAAACTCTTTGATCTCTTTAAATGCCTAGTCATTCTAGCACTTTTGCAGTAACTGTGGGCATGCACTATCAATCACTCACTCACTCACACTACCACAACCTTAACTGTTTTAAACATACAACTCTCAACTCACACGTTGATTTTTACTGAGAGAGGAAAACTGGACAACCTGGAGAAAAACCCTCATGGCACGGGAGAGAACAGCACGTCTAACAAACTCTACTCACATGTGGATACCTGCAAATTTTTCTGCAGATATTACATTTATCATGTCATGGCTGTGTGTTATTAGCCTGTCAGTGGCAAGATAGTGAGTTAAGTGTATAATAATACAAATTTAAATGTGGAATTAGATTTGTATTTCATTGTCTGCTTATTTTGGGTTACACCTAAGAACACATGAATTCACAAATAATTACCAGTAGATCCTCATCAATCTCTGGAAAGATATCTTCACCCTCAAGGTCTTCAGAGAAGTTGCTTACTTTTACCAAATGTTTAGATACTTCCTTGGGTAACTTGCATTTGCTAAGGTCTTTTCCATCTGTGGTGTATGAAATGATTGTCATGTCTATTAATACACCAATAATACTGTAAATATTATAAATGTGATGACTCACTTACCATCCATCTCTGAATCAGATTCATCTTCACTAACTATATCTGTCATGGTCTTTATTCCTCCTTTCTTGATCCCAGCATCAAGATCAGCTTCCATCTTAGTTAATGCTGCATTCCTTACTTCTCTTCTGTTCTTCTCTTTTAACAGCTTATTTACAGAATATCTGTACTTTTGTTCTTCAAGTTCTTGCATAACATTTTTAACAGGTTTAACAGGGGAGGACATGGGACTGGCACCAAATGGAATGCTGACTTTTTCTGGGGTATGTACCTCGGGTTTGGTTTTCTTCTCATACAAGAATGATGGTGGCAACAGTAAATCATCATCTGAGTCAGAAGCTTCATCATTTGCTGGGCTGTTTACAGAATCATGTGAAAACTGTGAAGTAGAAGTGGCTTCTGAATCTGTCAGGTTTATACATGATGAAAACTGTTTATCCAATTTGTTGGAGGTGAAATCAGTCCCAATATGTCCTAAGCAAGTGTCCTGTTCAGTGCCAAAGTCCATAACTTTCTCATCATCAGATGATTCACACTTTGGAATATCATGTACATCTTCATCACATTTTTCAGTATCCTCCTCAGAAATAAAGCTAGTTTCCATATCTGATGTGTTTCTAAAATTGGTATCACTTTCATTTAATGTATCTTGGTAGTTCTCCAGTGGACCTTTGTTTTCTGCATCAACATCAACTGGACCCTGACCCTGACTCTTGAGAATCTTCTCAAGAGAAAAGTCACTTGAAATTAAAATTACACTATTTTCTTGTAAAGAACACAGTGTTTTAACTCTGTCATATTTATTTAATTCTTCTGTGTCATTTTCTGTCATTTCCCCATTAGAATTACATGCATCAGTGACTGTTTGTGGTTTGTCTTCAGATGAAACTTTTGCATGTTCTTCCATATCTTCCTTCTTTTCATTTCTGTGTCTGCCTAAAGGATCTGCGTTTAATGCTCTTCTACTTAAAGTTTCTCTCAGCTTGGTTAGTTTTTGTAATACTGGTCCAGCAAGGCTTAACTTTGATTTGGATGTTGAATTTGAATGCAAGTCTTTTCTAACTTGTTTTCCAGCATCTTTCACATCTGCAAAATAAATAGCAAGAGTAAAGCCTGGTCCTCACTAGCGACATAAGCATAAGCGCAAGCAACATACGCAGACTCAGTAGGGTACTGCTCATTAGCGGAGCTTGTTTTTTCTCACACCTCAGTGATAAATGCAGTACTGAGTCTGCGTATGTTGCTTATGCCTATGCTTATGTCACTAGTGAGGACCAGGCTTAAATAAAGATAAAATGATCTTTTGGCACATTCAAAATCCCAACCCTTATAATAATGCAACAGATGTAAAACATTTAAAGAATAAACACAGGATGATAATAAACCATAAGGAGCTCAGAAAAAATCAGATGTAAAACAAATATAGATTTATCATGAGGCAAGATGGTCCTGATTAAAATGAAGCTATTCAATTGGTTTTGTCAGTGAACAGGATCCTACAGGCTGGACCAGCATTCCTGACCACTCTATGAAATGTCTAAAACAGGAAATTTTTTAATATATTTCAACCATTGTGATAAACGTTTCACTGACTGATATTTTTAGTCTGGAGAGGAGGATATTGGTCTTGCTCTTTATTGCTTTTGTGTACACCTCAGTTATGGCTCAATGCATACAAATGCAAAAAACAAACAAAACCAACTTCCCCCTATCTGGACTGCATAAGAGGGATCTTGGGATCGTAATTCCTTGTAATCGTACAAACTGCAACACAGCACTACAAGTAGGTGCAACATAAATATGAGGGACTTAAAAAAGTAAATGTCAAATATTACATATCACCTTTATCTGACGAAGTCTTGAAAAACTTGGATATTATCTGACACCTTGTTTAAAATAAGAACATGGGTCAGTCTATAGAATAAATATACATGGTATACTTGGACTAGGAAATTCATGACTATCCAGACGAGTCAACAGTTCACGGCTTTGACAATAATTAAATACCTTAAGTGTATTTATGTTTAGCATTTCGTTCAACCTCGTGTAAACTACTCGTCAAGTCTACACATAGCTCCGTGCTGTTCGCTTGTGTTTACACTTTTATTAGTATTTTCACTTACCCTTCTCCCGCAGAATTATGTGAATGCTTCCGTTTCATAATTTCTGCCACACATAGCTCACGAATTGATGATAACAACACGGGATTCAAGCTCTACATTTCTGTTATTTTGGCCAGTGATCGACGTCTCTTGCTAGAGATTTTTAAACGCGCGAAAAAGAGACCTGGTTACGCACGCGCAAGTCAGTACTACAACTGGACACAAATACTGCATGTTCCACAACAATCAATATGGCGACCACTTTTGGTTGGAAAAAGAAAATTCCCAATAACCTATCTAAAAAACGATCTGCTGCTTTTCTTGAGAACGAGGAGGATCCAGACGAATCTGAGGAAGCAGAAAAACAAAATGCCAGACTCTTGTCTAAACGACTACAAAGCACGATGGGATTTGAAGATGACCCAGATACAGCGAGCCAAAGATTGACAGATGAGGGCATTGCATTTGCAGAACAGGAAAGGTACATTAATCGCTAAAAGTTGCGATTTTTTTATTGATGACATCCCAATCTCGTCCCTTCAGTTCTTTGCTTATACCTATATATCTTTATACCTGACTTCGATTCTAAAATGCAGATTTTCTGATGCAATAAAAAAATGGAATGAGGCCCTCAGTTTAACACCGAATGAAGAAAAGCTCCATGAAATGAAATCTCAGGTCTGAATTAGCTTAAGAAGTGCCAAAAGTTTGCTGCTATGCCTGGTCATAGTATACATATAAATATCAGTAACTATTCATGACTGGATTTGTATTCTTATGTCTTTCAAAACTACCATGGTGATAGCATCCAAAAGGATTTGGTGTTCATGATTATCTGTTATTAGATTCATAAGCAGCCCATACTGGTGTTCACAATGATCGGAAATAAGTCTCAATTTATATTTCACATGTTAGGTATTTTTGCAGTTGGATAAAACATTTGAGGCAATCAAGTCAGCTGAGAAGGCTGTCAAGTTAAATCCTAGGTGGCCTGTTGGTCATCAAGCGCTTGGACGTGCACAGCTGAAATTTGGGGAGTTTGAATTGGTAAGAATATAAAATGAAGTCTCGTAATGCTCTTCTATGTGAATACTTTATGATCCGATAAATGTGATGTTTTTAATTTAGGCTGTCAAGAGTTTTTCTAGAGCATTTCACCTACGACCAGACGACTTAGAAGTAAGCTGAGAGAAGTTACGATAATGTTAGATCTAGACATTTGGATTTGCACTATTTTCATTTGTAATATCAACCTTATTTTTCAGCTGTTCAAAGAAGATCTGATGTGGTCGGTTAAAATACGAGAGAAGGCCCGAATACATGATAGCCTTTTGGCGTCAAAAGAAAAAGTGTGAAAGTACCCGTTTATGATAAATGACTTGTAACTTGTAAGATATCCCCGCCATTACACGCGGATCAGATACTGGAAACGTGCCGCACGATATGACACATACTGATATATGTACTGGCCAGAATCAATTGTCTTACGGTTCCTCTAACAAAACGAGTTACCACGCGCAGTACTTTTTGTCTTTTCATATATCATGATCAACATACTATGAATCGTTCCTCCCTCACCAACGACAGGGAAAACGGATGAAAATTATGAATCAGAATATTCACATTGAGACAGTTATACTGATGAATGAATGAATGAATGACGCCTTTATTTAAACATAATACAAAAGCACAGGGTAGTCCCGTCAGAAGCCCAGTGA
>JAAAQI020186663.1:0-22308 GCA_011800005.2 Stichodactyla mertensii
CAGATACCAAATCGCTGATTTTTACCCCTAAGAGATACGACGAGCATACCCGATACTTTTACCCCGGAGTCCCCCCCCCCCCGGGATAACAAGCTATTGTATTTATGGAAAGTGCCCCTCAAAGTCCAGAATAAGAAACCAGTGAATACAACAGTGAAATGTTTGACAATATTGATATCGATATGTTTGAGTTCGTGCTCGCCTGGTGCTGTCGCGACTGAATTTCGATCGTACTTTGAACTCCATAGCTCCAAGGTCTGACATTTTAGCGTAAAAAATCCGGTTTATCTTGATGTGCGTTTCCGGTCGGTATATCCTAAAAGGAAACTAAGTATCAGCAGGGAGGTGATACCTATATCTCCCTGGTGTCACCAACTGAAAAGTAACGCGTGAACTGTTTTGATCTTTGGGGCGCAGATATTGTACGACATCGAAGAATTCTGTTTTCTCTTCTGATTTTGTTCGATTTTTCTTCAAAGTCCTATTGAAGCCTCTTTCCCAGGGCATGAATTTAAACTGAATTTAGAGCAATGAGATTTTCCGTTAGGATAGCTCTGTAGCTGAAAGCTAACCTGGCTACAGGCTTTCTGGGTATCGTCCACCTTCCCCCAGTCGCCCCAAAAAGCCTGGTAGGCAGGGTAGCTGAAAGCCTGTGCTTCTCGCTCGAATCATCATTATTTAAATTTTCGGGGGTTGGATATGTTGTAGACGAGAATTTTTCACGAGCCGAATCCGGTTATAAACCTCAAAATTGATTATTTAGAAAATAGGACGTTTTCGTTGTCAAAGTATGTAGTATAAAAAATATCGAACAAATTGAAACTAAACCGCTCCTGGATAAAATAAGCTTTGCGTGTGTGCGTTTTCGATTGTCTGAACTCACGTGCCCTCAGTCCAGAATGAACCACAGAGCTCTGACTTTTTTTTCGTATCAGCTGTTTGGTTGTTTCCTGTAGCTAGACGAATTATATTCAACAGAATTCTGATAGATTGAATCGTTGTTTGACATCAATGGAGAAGCTTTGACTAAGTAAATAGTGAAGCTTCAATAAAAATTCAAAAGACCGGTGTGTCATTTCTCGGTAACTAATTTCAACGGCAAGTTTTCTTGCCAATACAACTCAGCAGAACCTTTCTGATAGCCCCATAAATGGAAAAGAGCAAAGATAAACACTTTTATATACAATGAGAAAAGTGATTTTTGGAGGAAGGTAGACAGACTTTGACTGTATTTCGGATAGGTGATTGCATCAGATTTTTATTCAAGTGCGCTTTTTCAAATCGATCGGGTTACGTGCCGGCATATTACACCGGCCTCACGCTACGTTACTCTATAGTACTGTACTCAGTTGATTCTTGTGACCAAGTATCGGTTAGTTCATTCATCCACGTCTCAACAATACTAGATTTAAACAGAGGAGGTTCTACAATAGCCGTGGTACGTTGGTTTGTTTACACTCACCGGAGTCGCAGTCCAGAACGCAGAATTTCGATTAAATATCTCGCTTTCCCCAAAATCGTATTCATCTCCATGGATAATGTAAAGTAGAGCGAACATTCCACTGCCGAATACAACCATCAAAGCTCCTGTACCGATGAGCTGGTACGCCTTTGTCTGTGATATGGAAGACATGTTTGAACCGTCCGTACGATATAAGCTTAGCTTGCCGTAGTAACACGTCTTCCAAGTGAACGTTTGTTTGAATAGGGTTTAGTTTTATGTTTCAGGCGCAGTGACGCTGTCCCCGTGATCCTTGACCTTGGCGCGGTTTTAGCGTTACCGGTTTTTGGAGTTATTAAAAAAAGAAGAAGAAGAAGAAAAAAGAAGAAGAAGAAGAAAAAAAAAGAAAGAAAGAAAGATACAAAGAAAGAAAGAAATAGAGAGAGAGAGAGAGAAAGAAAGAAAGATAGAAAGAAAGATAGAAAGAGACATAGAAAGAAAGAAAGAAAAAAAGAAAGAAAGAAAGAAAAAAAGAAAGAAAGAAAGAAAGAAAGAAAGAGAGGAAGAAGGAGAGGAAGAAAGAAGGAAAGAAGGAAAGAAAGATAGAAAGAAAGAAAGATAGAAAGAAAGAAAGAAAGAAAGATAGAAAGAAAGAAAGAAAAAGAAAAAACAAAAAGATGAAACAAAAAGACATCAACCCCAAACTCGGCCTTTTCTCGGCCTTTCTTTCGGAAATTTTTTCTTAAAATAACGCAGTCTGCCCTCATCGTGAGGGAACACCAGGAACTGACATTAGACGTGTCAGTTTAACATGATATTTTTTGGAGGACTTTTACGGACTGCTATTACGGCGCATATTGCTGCCACACAGTTTGCAATCATGGGTAATGTAACTAGTGTATGCCTCCGATCGAGACCAGACGTTGAACTTGGAGACAAAGCCCTTTTAAATAATCGTCTAAAGACTGATATCACTAGAAACTACCTCTACTTAACCTTCAGTGTTTTAGTTTTGACTTTAACGGTTTATTTTTGGCATAAGTCAAGTTTCTGCTGTCTAATTCCCGGATTATATTGTGGGTCTTTTACTTTGCACGCAATCGCTTTCCCATTTCAAATCTCTTGGGAATAAGCATTACCATTAAACAAAGAAATAATACCCAAGGGAATGACATGCGACTCTTGGGAATAAGATTCTTTGTTTGAGGTACATCCATATTAATGTTCTTCTCAAGCGCTACCATTAAACAAAGAAATAATACCCAAGGGAGTGACACGTGACTCTTGGGAATGAGATTCTTTGTTTGAGGTTAGACCCATATTAATGTATCTTCTCAAGTGTAAACAAAGAAAGAACACGAAGAACTTCAGTCATTTTTCGTCCCATTTATTCATTCATTCATTCACTTCAATATCCATTCATCCATTCATATCCCATTATTGTGATACACTGGTTACGAGTCGGTGGGCAGAAAACAAACAGGATAAATAAACACAAACCGCAGCACGCCAACACACATCCCAGAACCACAAGGACACTAAAGGGCATAGGAACATCCGGGAATCTGTTGGACCTCTTTTGGCGGGCTTTCATTCGTCCATTAGGTAGGGGCAAACGACGATGTGGTGCGCGACGCTCTACCTTATGACGTACCCTGTCGATTTGAAAATCAAGGAGAAGACTATGAGTAAGTGAGAGCCTGAAACAGAGAAAAACGAGACAGACAGACAGACAGACCAACAGGATGAGATAATCTAGGATCTTACCTATATGTTTTTGAATAGGATTTCTTTATTTCATCTCTGAGATCTAAAAGAAAATTATGAGGGTGATTGGTGAATGATGTGATAATGATGATGATAACGGTGATGGTGATGATTCAATTATTGTTAGTATACATACCTACAGCAGAATAGACATAGTTGATAGATTTCCTACACAGAGGACATCTTGGTACACTTTGACGACTCTTGGAGTTCAGGATCCTCAGACAGGAGTCACAGAACACGTGACTGCACGGACACACGAGCGGTTCGTACAGCAAGTCTAAGCATACAGGACACGTGAAGTGATCTGTAATCTCTTCAGATTCCTGACTGCCTTCTTCTTGAGAACCTTCTGTCTTCATACCAGCAGCAGCCGTGTTCTGTTGAGAAAAATTTTAAACCTCAATAATCTGGAAACCTTTCAATGGGAAATTTGTCCACAGGTTTCTTATTCTTGACTTTGAGGGGCACTTTGCATTTAAATACAATAGCTTGTTATCCTTCAATGCACATGAAAACTACTGTGTTCATGCAAGGTGCCCCTCAAATTGGATGCAAACGAGTCAAAACGGTCGAAACGAAATGCTTTATGGGTCGTACGAAAACAGTGTATGGCGTCACGACTTTAGTATGGTTTCCGACTTTTAAGCATTGTGATTGGACGAGGTAGTTTCTCGCCTTTTGATTGGCTTATCGTGAAAGATATTTGATCAGGCGTTTTTCTATAGAGGAAAAAGTCCACTTCAGCTAAAAAAATTCGCGCCAAATAAGCCTTCAAAGGTAATTACTGTAAGAATTCAAATTATTTATAAGCTACTCACTAATATCTCCTTAAGGACTTGGCCTTGCTCCAACTCTTCTAACAGTTCAAACCTTGAGTTGTCAGCTTTTAATTTACCAAGTCCATGGGTTGGTAATTCTTCTTCACTTGTTGAGCAAGATTCGCCGCTATGTTGACGTTCTGTCATTGCTAAGACCATCTCTGTTTCTCGATTTATTCTCCTTCTATCGATTCTACAAGAACCAAGGCTTTCTTTATGGATGTTGATTGAAGAAATTTGTGAAGACTGTTCTCGTGTTTTGCTGTCCGATAAATCTCTTGAGTCAGTCTTTGAAATTCTTACATCAGAGTCAGAAATATTTTGAAAATATTGTCCAGACTTTTCATGACGTTTTCTGAGTCTTAATTGTTTCGAGCCTACTGGGCTTCCTGTGTCTAAAGCCTCTGGTGTTATATGCGAACATACCATTTTACATTGAACTATCGTTTCCCGTTGAACCAATTCCAAGTCCTTGCTTGTTTTTGAACCAGACCGACTTGTTTGTGATCCTGATGGTCCACTGTCAGAACAGGTTAGACCAGTTTGAGAACTTGTTGTACTGGTTTGCATGTAATACATTGGAGACCCACCCTGGCTGTTGCCTTCATCGGTGTTATTGTCAGGGTTTTCAGGGACTCTTATATTTGGTTTGCTATCACAAGTAGAGATCTGGTCTACTTTACATTTTTGAATCCAAATTGCAGGAATAATGAAAGTAAAACAACTGCAACGAACACCTTGGGTGAAGTTGAATGAACCAATACGTGACGAACATTTTGGACAGTATAGCTTTCCTTCTGTCCACTGAGACTGTTGGATAAAGAAAGATTAATGTTACTAACATAATAATAATCGTCATCAGCACCTTCATCAGCACTATCATCACAATCATCATGTATCATCATCATTCATTCATTCACCATGCGTATAAACACCACCATCAACCTCATTCATCATAGCATATGATATGTTTTGTAGCTTTGTAGTGAGTTATAGATGATTATTTTCATGGCCATTTTACAATTTATTTACAAACCTTACCCTGTCAACAGCCTCTTTGATCCACACCAATGTATCTGTAGCCGTACCATCGATGTCATCACAGTTGATATACCAGGCAGAGCACTGGTCCACTGGCTCTATTTTTTTGTGAAAAGGACTAAGGTTCTCAAAGGAAAACAAATAAACCCGACACTTACGACAGCGAAACGTGTCTCCTTTGGAAACTCGCTCGTCAGGAAACCGGAAAATTTCACTCATAGCGAAAGAGCAATCTACAGGTTAGTTGGTAATAGAACTTCGGATATTGCTTCATATATTTCAAAAGATACGTAAAGATTTGTTCCTTAATGAATACTTAAGTGATTCTGTTAATTATGGAGCAGGAAGTTAAGGAAAATGGCATTTAAAGTGGACTTGACAAGAGACATCACACAATCAAACCTCTTCCGCCATTTTGAGTTTCCGCGAACAGCATTCTGGGTAACAAACAAATCTTTCACACTTTTCAAAATATTTTTCTAAAATTCTGTTAGCTAACAATATTAAACATTTTTAAAAATCATTTTTCCTTTTTTCCCTCCTCTCTTTTAATTTTGTAACCTTTTATTCCCATTTTTAAAAAAGCGCGAAAGTTTTTTTGGGATTTCGGCTCATCTTGAAGTCAGCGGTATCAGCCACAAAATCAAAATGGCGGACGAAGAGGCATTTTCTGGTGAATCTGATTATTATTGCAATAAAAACTCTACAAACAGCCAAGAAACGGACGAGGAAAAGCTAGAAAAACTGCATTTTAGGAAGGTCGTGGAAGCTTTTTTATTTTACAAGTAAGTTAAGTAATACTTAGGCTGTTTTTCCTCTAATTTCTTGTTGCTTTATAATGCTTCGTTTGGTAAGATGTAAAAGAAAACTTCCCGTCTTTAACATCTCTTTGTTTTTGTTGCAGAGAGTATTCTCTAAGGAAATTGGATAGAATTAGCTCTGATTTTGAGCAGCTGCCCAGACATCATCGCGAAATGCTACCAGATTTTACGAAACATTTGAAGGAAGTTAAAAGATGCATCAACGTTAATCAGGAATTTCTACGAAACATTGTGGGCTGTACTGAAGGGATGTTTGAGAATAGAGAGATTGAATGTAATGTAAGGACAGAAATTTATGTAGAAATGAAAAATACTTCCCAAACCTTAGAGAAGATTTGTTGCCACAGGGAACCAATGCCTGAGTTCTGTTGTTAGTCTAGTCTACAATAATAATTATTCATGGAGAGGGTGTTGGAGAAGCTATAGTCGTGCCCAAATATGCTAGAGTTAAGCATGTTGCTGGCTGTATATAATACTCAATGGATGGATAATTGCTAATTGGTCATTCATCCTTTGCTACAAAACATTGTTTGCTCAACAGTGCTCATAAAATGTAGACAAAGAGTACTTTTCATGTGACTGTGAAAAACTCACGGCTGGCCATGTTGTGCAGTGTTGTTGCCATGATGATGAGAATACCATGTCTAAGCATTTTCATTGGATGGGTAATGTTCTTGTGTACTCTGATTGGTTCAACTGATTTTATCTATTCCATACTGCCAAGCTGCTATGTGCCACAACAGTTGACAGTCATATGAAGTGTACCCTCTAGCTAGCAAACCCACACTTATGCCATTGTGTAATTTTTGTTATGGTCTATTCAGACCTCTGTAGGCCACATAACTACACATCTGTCTTCCTACATGCTTTTCAGGACAACAAAGAGTTTTTCCAAGGCATGTCACCGATAACAGGTTTTGACATGGACAAGATTACAACAACGCTCAAGCAGTTTGTACGAGAGTGGAGTGAAGAGGTATGATTCCTGCATGAAATATTGCAAGTTTGATACTTTGAGGATGTACAGATAGTCAGGGGGTATGGTAAGATATAGCAGGGTATAGCAAGCCATCCCTTAACCTCTACCCTCCTCACTTCAGACTCCTTCATTCATTTATGAGTAAGGTATACTACTACTTGTTGGTTCTTATTGATATAGGGGAAGATTGAAAGGGATGCTTGTTATATGCCAATAATTGAAGAGATAAAGAGACTTTTTCCACCCTCCCAGAGGTAAGGGATGTGTACATTCAAAAACTCATAATGTGTATATTTTCCAAATTTGGCATAAACTTATAATTTTATTGATTTTCAATATTTTTTTAATCATCAGTGAAAATGTCTCAGTTCTTGTTCCTGGTGCAGGTCTGGGTAGATTAATGTTTGAGATTGCTCGATTAGGTAAGCATACTTGGTGATGATAGATGATGATGATAGACGATGATGATGATTGATGATGAATGATGATACGAGGTGATGGTGATGACATGATTATGATACATGATGGTGATAATGGTGGTGATGATGATAATGATGATGATCATGTTTCTTATATTCACCATCATCATCATTGATTTCTCTACAGGTTACCATTGCCAAGGTAACGAGTGGAGTTTATACATGCTCTTTGCATCCCATTACATACTTAACAGGTGAGATCTAGCAAGACTATTTTGCCTAACATTCTATAAAAGCAGAGTCCCATTCTTTTAACTTTATCTTGATTTCAGATCATCAGGACTGGAGGACTCGGTTATCTACCCGTATGTTGGTCAGTGGTGTAACGTACAGGCATCAGCTGACCAAGTTCGACCAATCAGAATACCGGATATCGACCCACGTGATATTAAACCTGGTACGAATTTCTCTATGGCTGCTGGGAATTTTCTTGAGGTCTATACTGAGAATGGTAAGTGTAACACAGGAAGTCCAATCTAGAATCACAACTACAGGTTAAAGGCGAAACGTTTGATCCAACTAGAACGGATTTCGTATGAGTGGGAAACGACAAGAACAATTCATAGTCGTACTTTAAATGTGCCGTACTTTGCCGTAGCCATAACTTTACCGCATAGTGATTCACAAGAAAACGATAGGAAGCCATATCGGTGTTACTGCATACCGTACCGTGTACGTGCTTTTATTCAGTACCGTGAAATATTTTTCTGTTTCAGATCATTGGGATTGTATTGCTACGTGCTTTTTCATCGATACGGCACACAACGTTATCGAATATATTGAACGCATCTTGTATATACTAAAACCCGGTGGCTACTGGATTAATTTAGGTTAGTAGAGGTTAGTTAGTTGTATGAAAAGAAATCCAAACATCTATTTCCTGTTTGTGCTTTTCAGGTCCTTTGTTGTATCATTTTTCCGGTATGCCTAACGAAATGTCTATAGAACTGAGTTATGAGGATATTAAAAGAATTATAACCAAGAATTTCAAATTTGAACTGTTGGTAAGTTGATTTGGGTTTAAACATGTCGTGACTTACGCATGCGCATATAGCAACCTGCGCATGCGCAACCATAGTATCCCTGCGTCTGTTTTGATAAGAAAACCGTAAAACTGCAAATGAAATGAAATCTGACCGTTACAAGAGTGAATCAGTACTGTAGCCCCGCCCCCGAAGTTTAAGAACAGATATTGAGAGGATCCCAAGCCTTGACTTATGATGATTGGTTAATACAAGACCTACGTCAGTTTTGCGTTCTCTTCGACCAATCACCAACTGTCTCTTCGATCGTCAAATGCCCTTTAGTACCGGCCAAGAGTTTGGCCGAGAGAGGTCTGGGATCCCCGGGACAAGAAAGAAGTGAAGTATTCAAGTGAAGATAAAATATTAACTTGGTTTATTATTCGGTCATAGATGTGATATATTATATATTTACAACGTTTGTTGATGTTGTTTTTTTCTTTTAGAAAGAGCAGACACAAGTGTCGTCAGGTTACGTGGAGAACTGTCGCTCCATGCTTAAGATGAACTATGAAAGCGTTTTCTTCGTCGTCAAAAAACCCTTGTGAAATTGATTCAAATATAAACAATTCCTGTACAGAAACCTACAATATCCGATATCTTTTGTTATTTGAAGAAATTTCTTACATAAAAATAAATACATTCTATAAAAGGAAACTACAAAAGACGTTCACTCGGTCTATGCATGACGTAAAGCACCACGTGACTAAGGTTTGACAGGGTAAGTAAATTATTGAATGAAGAATATATCCTCAAGCACACTCAGTTCTTCAATTTCTGTTTCGTTTTCTGAGCCCTGAGGAGAATTGGCCAGCGGACTTTTCTCACGTGATACATTCGAATAGCCAGAATCAGTAGAGTCCAGGCCACCATTCTGTGCAGCTGAATACTGACGTGGAGGACTGAGGTAGACGGTGTAGCTTGGTTTCTTTGGCTGGGGAGATACTGTGGGTTCGTCTTCCATCTCTTCTACAAGATCGATTATTTGAGGAGGATAATGGAGTTCGAGGCTGAAATTTAAAATGTAAACATTAAGAGCGGTTGTATTAACTTGCAGGGTCAAAATCCCGGTATACTTCCTATAGTTCTAATGGAAATAATCTACCTATGTCGAGAATATTTAACTTAACTTTTCAATGAATATTTATACCTTCTGTCTCTCTCACAGCCGCTTCTCTCGGTCACCCAAGGCTCAATATCTTCCCGACAATCACCATGGTTACCGTTACCATAGAAACGCGCTCTGCCATTTGCACCCTTATTTTGTTCTTTGGTATTTTCGTACAAAGAAAAGTCCTGCAGTGTTCGTTCTTCGAGGTCTTGATCAGTGAAATCGTATGTAGGTAGATGAGATCTGTGCCGGCCATCTGGGTACTGTCCATCTGTCCTTAAACCCTGTGGGTGTCGATACTGATGTATCACGTGGTCATTAACCATGTTTCTTTCTACTGGTTCCGCAATGGTCACTGAATCGTACAAATTATACCTTGCTCCAGTAACTCTTGGTTCCAGAGGATCGAGTAAGGCCTGGGATGAGTGTAAAGACTGCTGACCTAGACCGTAGTGTTCACGAATTTTGCTTTCTTGCAACTGACGGAACTCGAAATCAGTTGCATTCGTCCAGTCAACTTCACTGTCTAATCTTGTTGAATGAGGGATGAATTGTCTTTGAGGGGGGTGGAGTGAGGAGGTATTGTCTCCGTGAAGGGAAAATCTGAATCTAGAGGCTTCTTCCGGTCTGATAATTTCTTTGCTTACAGCCCCCGATGACTCGGTCAATCTTCGCTCGTCTGTGGGTTGCAATGAATGATGGGAACTGTCACGTGATCTTGATTGAAGGATGTGATTGGTTGCTGTATAGCTTCCCTCGTGTGAACGCAGGTTGTGGTGTTTGTTCGTGTTGTCTTTAGGTCTAAAAGCGAATACAAAATGGAAGAAAAACGATAAAAATATTTTGAAAACGGAAAAAAGAAAGAACGAACTTGGAAACAAAAGACTGAGAAAGACAAAGCAGAGAAAAGATAATAAAGACATGAAAGATCGAAAAGAGAAAAGGAAAAAGAAAGGAAGAAAAGAAGAAGAAATAAGGAATCCCATTCGACCTTTTAGAACTAGTTATTCTTCTAATAGTTCTATTCACTTGTTCCCCTCCACTTTCTCCATCTCTATCAGTAAGACACCCTTCATCTTGATGACGTAAGACAGATGGCTGTTCTCTGTGACTATCGTAAGTTTCGTCAGGAGTGGGTACCAGGTCACTCAAAGCTGAAGCTCGGTGTGGTTGAACCTCTGGGTGGGGGGCTGGGGTCGGATCTGGTGTTTCCCTGATGACAGTCCTTGTTGCCGTTCTTGGCTATTTTAGGAAAAGTGTCATAAAAAGGTTAGAGTAAGCATAGACAAAGCGGGGGGGAGGGGGGAATGAAAGAAAGAAAGAAAGAAGAAAAGAAAATGGAAATAGAAGCGAAAGGAGTGGGATAGGAGTGTACAAAAATTTAGCCCTTTTAATTGCCACAGCAAATCCGCCATCATTTCTTACCACTCTCTCACTAGAACTCGTAGGTCGTTGCTGCTGTTGTCGTTGCTGAAAGAACTCCAGCTGTTGTAGCTGTTGCTGCAGTTGTAGTTGCTGTTTTTGAAGTTCTAGTTGTTGTTGCTGTAACTGTAGCTGTAGTTCATACTCCCGACAGTAGAGGCGATAGACAGCGTCTAATTCTGCTGAGAAGGTTTGTGAAGTGTCTGATTGAGACCTAAAAGAATAGTGGAAGAATGGTACTTGTGCTTCCATGCATTTTGAATGAATGAGTACTCATCCTTATGTTTAAATCTGTTGAATCAATTAGACTGTACATGTCTGCTCATACAATGATTTTTGGACGCCACGGAGCATGACAATTAGAGTCACCTAACGTTACATCCTTTACGCAATTCCCCCCTATACCTGTTAGTAGCAGTGGTTCCTTGTCTTAGGGCATCAGGTCTTATTACTGATACATCAAACATCCTGTTGTTGTATACAGGGGGTTCATGTTCTGTAGACGCAGGGGGAGGGTGACGGTACACAGGTGGCCATTGGCATCCGTGTGGGAAGAGTAAACTAAAAACAAGAGAATAATAGTATAGAGGAGAAAAGGAGGAAAATCAGGTTTGAGACCAGTTTTACCTTGGAGGTGGCTGGACACTTCTAAGAAAGTGGTAGCTTGGTAAATCACTTCCAATGACTTCCTGGTCAGTCTTACCATTTCCAGTTACAGTCTTCACTCCAGGAATGGTTTGTGAAGGCTCTTGTTGGCTTGTAGGTATTTCACTTAGGCCAGCAGAACTTGTAATATGGTTACATAATGTCTCTGAGCTTCCTGGTAAACTGGGTGAACCTGAAGCTTTCTTAAAATCAACACCTGTTACTTCATGCAAACTGTGTACCATTGGTTCCTGTAGTACTCCAGTTTTGTTTCCAGTTGTAATGTTTTTGAAATTAAATTTATTGCCTCTTGTTGTGTCATCCTTTGATCCTGGCAAGTCTGTGGTACCATTTCCAGTCACAGCTTTATCAACCATCTGCTTCTGTTTTGATGCACTTTTCATTTCAGATGTCACAACAACATTTCCAGGAAGCACCAGACTTTTCTCACCATCTGGTTTTCCAGGCAAGGGTGTTGATTGCCTGGACAAGTGCTTTGGAGAAGGAAATTGACATGCACTATCTGTTATCAAGGGGTGTGGTACATCTTCCAGAACTGATCGTCTGGTAGCTGATGTGGTCTTGTTTGGTGAACTAGTTTGTCCTGGTAAATGCCTGATATTTCCTGGCATATGTTCTGGTGATGGTAATAGTCTTGGAGATGTTTGTGTTGTATGGTTTGACTGTGAAAAAAAACATTAGAGTTCAAAAAAGCATTATTTGATTGTATGTGATTTTTATAAAGAAGTTTCATTCTTCTACAAAACCTATAACTGGTCTCTTGTAGGCTTCCTGTGGTAGAGTTAAGAGGAGTACCGGAAGCAAGATCCAGTCTTTCTCTGTCTATGTACCACAGGAAGCCCATATTGATACTTACAGTTGCAGTGTCAGAGGTCTGTTTGTTCCTAACACTTCCTTCTTTGTTGTACTTCTTTAATAATCCTTGAAGCTCCAAGAAACGACTTTGTAATTCTTAATAAAATGTCAGGGAATTGAAAACTTTAGATCAGAAATGTTGGAATTGGGTTACCTGTTTACTCAACACCACAGGGAGCCCATTCAGAAAAATGTCATGTGGTAAGTTGACATTTTTACAGAACCTTATTAAAAAAATGTTACAAGCTATTAACAAAAGGATACTCTGTTTCTCTTTAATATTACTATCATACTCTTCTTGAAGTATTTGTAGTCTTTCTTCAAAAGCTATTCTCTCTTGCGTCAGCTGTGTCAAGGCTATTTCTCGTTCTTCACCAACTTTAGCCAGTTCTTTGATGAGGTTCGCTACTCTTTTCTTATCTTCAGGACCCAAGTCCTTTAAACTAACCTTCTTGGGAGACACATTACCTGTAGGAAAAATGTAATGCCTATTTATTAGACTCTCAAAATCTATTATGTACCTGGTTAGGGTCCTTTATACTGCAGAGAATTGCTTAGCATTTGTTCTATTCTTTTCAGCGTTTGTTTAGAAAACAGGATCTTTTGATCTTTATGGTATCTTTTAATCCTTGAATTTAATGCTAACCTGCTGTGTTTGTGTCATTGCGGGTTGGTATTTCATCATTTTCACTGTTGATTCTCCTTCCTGTTCCTGCTAACCTTTCCTCACCAGTCACTGAATGTTTCTGTAATTTCATGATGTGTGGTTTTCTAAATTTCACAGGTTTTTTGACCATTGGTTCCTTGACATTGATGGCTGGCTCCATGGTAACTCCTGTGTCATAAAGTTAGATGTCTAAAATCATACCCTCAAAACCAGGTATTTCAGATCAATAATTTAAATGTCAACATATAATCACCCTTCCTGTTTAAGTGAAGGAAAAACAGGACAGTAAAGATAAAAATAAAATACTAAAATAATATAAAAAATTATAATTATTCACTCATGATTGTAAGCTGCGTGGCTGCATATGGCGCCTTGATATGCAGCCCGTAAAGTCCTCCACTGATAAATGATTGTAAAGCACATTGAGACAGCTGTTAAATGTGCTATATATAAGTACCCCATTATTATTATTATTAATATATACACTTGTCTAATCCAACCTCAACTTGAGACCATTATTTCATTTAAGAGAATTTCGTGAATGTGTGTTGGTAATCATGACGTCAACTTATCAATGACATACCAGTATTAATGCACCAACTGTTATGCTTAAAAATATTTATGGTATTTCCTGGTATTTGCTATGAAAACCATTAGCAAATTATTCATTTCTTTGAACTCACCAGGTATATGTACTTTAACAATCTGATCATCTGTTGTATCAGCTGTGATGTCGCACACACATCAAGAAAAATACAAGGTGTTTTATCTATGCGAGGGTATGTATCATGCATTATTATACACTACATGTACAATCTATTTTGTGATTTAAAACCGACTTTCATGAATATTTTACGATATTGTGCAGTTTCCAACAGATGAAGCTTTCAATATATGAGTTACTCGTCCTTAAATAATCTTGTAACTCTGTTACAGTACGATCAAAACATTTTTGACTTTAAGATCAAATAAAAATCAATAAACAAAAACAATTTACTTGTTCAATTTGAACATTTTTCTTCGATATTTTTAAAATCAGCTGTTGAACATCAATGATCTTGTCTGCCCAAACCCTAGACGTAAGGTATTAATACAGTTTTTGTTGGTATATTGTGTAAAGGATACGATCTTTCGTCCAGAATATTTTCTTTTTGACTTCAGTTTTTTTTCTTGTTGTGGCCGCCATTTTGTCAGTTCAAAACTGGCGCTGCACCAGTACCCACTCTACCATAATACCACAGGGATCCCAACAATTATGACCTAATTATCTTTTACCAAAGTGCAGTTGTGAGAGACTTACTCTTGATTTTCATAAGGTACGAAGTAGGACAACGTTAAGTCAAGCTGAATGGGTCTATTACTCATACAATTTTTAAGGGAATGCTTATGTGGTCCGATAACATTGAGCCAAGCCGAATGGGTCTATATTGGAACGACTGTCTACTGGAACGCTCATGTGGTCTAAATTGAACAACATTGAGTGCTATTACTATAATGGACAGACTAGAGAGTTTAAAACAATTTGCTTTTAGAAATTGATTTATTTTATTTCATTCAAGTCACTCAGGATAAATATTCACGAATGATTTATTCAAAGTATTGACAATGTGTGGGGTTCCTAAAGGTCCTATGTTAGGACCGATTTTATTTAATTTATGCACAAAATTATGGCTTATTAACTTTGAAACGAGGATACTATCCTAGCGGGATATTGAATTTTATAAGGTGTCACGCGATCTTGCCAACTCGTAGGTAAACGGGCCGTCCGAGTCCATTAACGTAGATGGTTTGAATTCATTCAGGAATTGTTGATAGGTTGTTTTTGTTTCTTGTCGTTGCCTCCATAGAAACTGGTTTTATAACCGGTTTTACCTGATTATTTCTAAAATGACTACAACAGTGCGTTCGCAAAATCAATCGAACAGCATTGTAGATCTCACGCATGCGCAGACAGTAAAAAATCGGGTTCAAAGTCGAATTCATGTAACCAATAGTATCTGCCACGTTCCAAGCTGCACGGGTGTTGCTTGATACGCCATATAATGCCGTGACAACCGTGACAGACGCAAAAGGAACGTAACACAACAAGACCAATCCAAGAATGTACAGCATTGTCACGAGATACTTGCGTGACCGAGCGATTTTGACTTCCTCTTGGCCTTGATGTAGCTGCATTCTTTGAACTATCAAGGTTTTTTGATTCTTCAGTGAACGAAATGCCTTTAAATTGGCAATGAAGATTGTCATGAGCGAGACAATCATAACAATCGCGAGGGAAAACATAAACTTTGTCACGGAAAGATAGAGGCGGGTAGAGGCGCCAACAGCACCGATTATCCACAGCCCTAGAGCAACCATAGCAACACCACTGCGTGTCACTACAGCTCGATATTTCAACGGACGATGGATTGCAAAATAACGATCAACACTGATGGCAGCTAAAGTAAACAACGACGCACCAGCTGATGTGTACGATATGAATGCCGTGACAGCACCTGTCACGCAATACACTCTTAAGTTCCCCTTGATTTCCATGATGATGTTACTAGTGTAAATTGGCTCAGCCAAGAAACCTACAATGAAGTCAGACATGGCTAAACTACACAGAAGAATGTTGGAAGGGGTATGCAGATTCTTGGTTCGGTAAATGGCTGCAATCACTAAGGTGTTTAAGAATGTTGTCGTCACAGATAAGAAGACTGTGACAACGCACGTGAAAATGTAGCTCCAAAATACTTGAGACACTGGGACGGGGTCGTAGGATTTCTGCCAGTCCAGACAGTGGTATTCTTGGCTCTGGTTACCTTCCATTATCAAGTAACAGTCAGTGCCTCCGAGTGACAACTGATGTGCTTGGTTTGCAACGTAACTGTTACGATACCAGTGCGTTACAGGTGAGTTACCAGTGCGTTACCAGTGCGTTACCAATGCGTTACCAGTACTACTGTGATAAATTATCTTACGGGTAAAGTTATCGACCGAGAGGGAAGCAAAAAATCGTTCCCTTGCGTTAAAACCGAACGTTGTCGATAAAAACTAACCGTAGATCCTTGTTTAAACCAATCTGTCGATAAAGCGACCAGTCGCTGTACCTGTTGGGCGTGTTTTGAGCCAATATGGACGTCTTTAATACGTAGCAACAAGTTTGCGCAAGATCGAGTTTTTCGCTAGTTTTCTCAAAACTCGAAGAAACCTTTTCACATTAATCCGCTCGATATAAAATTTGAAGCAACGAAGGAAAACCAAACCATGCAGGCAAACACATTTTACTGAAATAGTCTCGCCCTGTCGATGAACACCTTAGTTCTCTAATGAAGCCCCCAGACACATCCACAGAAACTGGTTTTATTTTTCAATTTGCCCCCCAAACACAGAGCTCAGGAAGCCACGAGTACGTATTCACTATTCGATTGATGTCGTGCTGTAAGCAATATCTCAGACGCTCTTGCCTGGCAGGTTTTAGCAGACGTTAAGGAAACTTCGGCTGATTGAATTACATTATTGAATTCACCCATCCAGGCTAAAAGTACTTTCCAATATGCGTGTGTGAGTATCCTTTACCTGACCCCTTCTGAACAAGATGTCCCCTCCTGAATTCCCGTCCTTTTTCTTAAGTATCCGTTTAGTTTTTGTCAGCCAGAAATATCAAAAAGTATTAGTGCTTTTCCATATTGTTAAAAATCAGTAATTAAAGTTTCTATCGCTCTCAGTCAGGCAACAAAGCTCACAGCGGGGTATCCATCAAGGTCGCCTTGAGGGAGCCACCGGCGCAAAAAGGAACCTTGTATTTAACAAAAAGGTCCATGGTTCTCCTTGAAAGATAATTCGAGAAAACCAGCGGTGCGTATTTTTCCCTTTTACAAAACGTAGGTGTTATAAAAGAGGAGTTAAGTAGGATCCTTGAGCACCGTAGAAGGTAATTAAGTTTCTTTTCGTGCAGATAGTTGACGACTAAATGTTCTGCTCTATTCAGTGTAAGGTAAGCTGAACCAACAATGCTAATTGTCTATTATCGAGGTCTTTATTCAAGTTGGGGATTAAATTTTTCATCTATCCATTCAACCATTGGTTCCTTGAAGGCTGTCTTGCAGTTCAATTCACCCTAGAGAACAGAATATTTAGTATATGCGTTAATTAAGTGAGCTTTTCGTTTTAAATGCAATCAAACTTCAGGATTCAAGGAAATGTGAATTTGTGGTCAAACATATCATCGGATGGTAAGGGTGCAGGTTCCTAAGACAATCAAGTGGGTCATGTTATGCAGTACACAATGATCAAAGGATAATTCGAGATGCAATACAAAACCTTTAATATTCTTTAAGTCAACTTCCTGAGGCGAAATTCGAGGGAAAAAACCCTGAATAGCTTTCTCATGGCATCCATTGATTTATTCCCATCGGAATAAAAACCTTTGAAATATTGGTTGATAGCAGAACAGCCGCATGTTCACAACTGAAGCCGCTGGCTGGTTTTACGATCATTCTTGTTTTCTGAGCCCGCGTTCCTTTTGGTTTCCCCCAAAATGAACAAAGAATTTGGGAAATTAAAGAATCAGGATCCGCTTTAAAACAGTCATTTTAGTTAATAGCCTGCGTATTCTGGTCATGGCATATAAGTGTATCTATAGCAACATCTACTTTGTTTCAAGAACCTTGCAATTCAAAGAAATTTTACTGAAGAGCTCAGACATCTCAACATGTATTAGCTAAGAACGAAGAGTATTATTTTGTTGTCATACTACATTGCCTTTTGGACAAAAGCTGAAAGCTACTTTAGTAAAGATAGATCATACTTTTCAAATTCAGTAACTTGCTAGATTAATGCTTACATCTTAATATTTCTCAGTTAGGTTTTTTCATCATCGAACCTATTGGATAAACACAACCGCGCAGCGGCATGCCTTTAGGGCAAATAATAAATGATATCTGCATTAACTTTAAATCAAGATTCTCTTGCTGGACAAAATTAAAGCTTAGTTTAAGCGTTTTTAATTTTGAGTTGACATTTTCATACCGAATAGGATTTTTTGACTTGTTTATATACAGCTTACGGGTTGGTGATTTAAGTGAGTCCCTCGTCTTTGCACTTTGAAAAACAAATACCAAATGTCTTGGTTATTCAACGTCATGGCGGTATGGATGCTATAATTTTTCGACTTTGGCCTACGTATTTATTAACTTCACGTAATTTCCACGCTCTGCCAAGGGCTGGGCTGAATATAGACCTCGACTTGAGAAACCAAATGCAAAGTTCTCTAAAATTCTAAAAAATTTCTATAGGCAAAAAACATCTGGCAAGAAAAGAAAATAAGAAAAAAGGTGATAAGAGCTTAAAATAAACTAGCTAGAAGCCGCCGCTAACAAGAAAGGGGCGGTTGTTGATAAACTAAACTTTAAGGATATATCTATCTAGATCTGTGTTCGATCCAGTTTGGTGTTTATCTACTTTATATTGCTAAGGAAGTAATTCTCTATCCTTTTGCCATATCCATATTAAACCAACAGATCGTTCAAACTTCATTGCTGTTTGTATTCTAAAATTAAAATGCAAAGCTGATCAGATTGAAGTGCCATAGTTTCGTAAATATATTACTTTGCAGGGGATGACAGTTGTTTTTTTTTTATGATCAGCGACTTGTTTGTCCGGCTAATCTGGAGGTTGATAACTTTTCCCATTTAGATTTCGACCGTTCAATAGATTTCTGAATTATATATTCAGTCCAATTTGTAATCGATCGATCGATCGACCCATCCATCCATCCATCCATCCATCCATCCATCCATCCATCCCATCCCATCCCATCCCATCCCATCCCATCCCATCCCATTCCATCCCTCCCTCCCTCCCTCCCTCCCTCCCTCCATTTCTTCATTCATTCCTTGAAATTGCTCTTCGCTTCTCTTCCCTTCTTTTCCTTTCACTTCATTTTTTCTATCTCTCTCTTTGTCTTTGCTCCGTTTTCTTTCTCTTTTTTATTATTGTTTCTTTTCTTTTCTTTTCTTTTTTTCTATTTAAATCAAGATATCTTTCATCAATTTTGTTAGTTTTTTTTCTCACCCAGCATTTTTAATTGAAAACCGTGAATTGCATCCTGATTCACATTACATCGATGATTAGAATACTTATTTATTCATAAACATAACTGATGAGACGCCGAGTTCAATCAAAACCAATCACAAACCTGTGTGTAGCTAGTTATTACTCTAAATGACTTTGTTATTTCTCCCAATCCTACAATGTATCACCTTATTATCTCTTATTCTACACCGAATGAATATAGATTCCTTCAAAAGTGTTTTCTTTGCCAAGCGGGAGCCCTATCTCCATAAAAAAACAGTACATCATATTTCGACCAATTTCAGAATCACCTGCAAACGAATCATCATTTCGCTACGCTCTTATTTGCCCTCTCTTGCGGCACTAAGCCACTGTACACTGAATTTGGACACTTTTTCAAAAGAACGTTATATCTTTGATCCGTTATTGAAATGAAATTAAAATTTGGTGGTCAGTCTTAAGAAATAGAAACTCAGTGAAATGTCAACTGGATAGGAGAGAAGACTGTGGTATACTGAACAGTAAGACATAAAAACTACATAGTGAAGAATATTTTATTTCTAATAACCAAAGCTAATACACTTGAACCTAATGGACTTAACAAACGCGACGAAACTTACTAATCCTAAACATTGCTTGTTTTTTACGAGGTCTTACTTGTACAACTGTCAATTCACCGATGGGCCCCTAGCCATTTCGTGGTGTAATTTGAGCTACATTGTGTTACGGTCACGAAAATGTTCGGACATTCTTCTCCGACTGCCGTATGAATGCACTAACTTTTGAACAAATTTTCAATATGTTTTGATAAGTTTTTCAGCTTAAAAACAGCAAAGATATTTTGAATTAGGGTTAAATAACAAGATTTTCATTATATTTAGAGAGACAAATTAATAATTCAAGTCGATAATTTGTTCAAAAGTTAGTACACTTGTACGGCAGTTAGACAACAATGTCCGAACTTTTTACCATTTATACCACGTGACGGCTAGGGGCCAATCGGTCAATTGGTTCACGTATGAATGCTGTAGTTACAAGAACTGTAATTTCTGTACCTGTCATAAACACGCCTTTGCTGCTAGGCTTTGATTGGGTCTAGAGAAAAAAATGCTAAATCAATATGGATGGAGGAATGAAAAAATGAATGGGATAGACGAAAGACTGAATAACTCTCATGTACAGAAGAAAAAGACAAAAATTGGCTTAGACAATTATTTTATCACGTGGTTTTTGTCACATGATCAGATACCTTTTTCGCCTCTGTAAGTTTACCAGCCAGTAATGCAGCAACCTTCTCTGACGTTTCAGATTCAGAAACCTAATAAAAAGCAAAAAAACGAACCGTCAGATTATTAAATCAGCCGATTTACAAGGTACTATATTTGCTTACAACTGTCGCGATTTGCTTACGCTATGACTTATGTACCATTTACACGCGTACAACTTTTTCGGCTACGACCTGTGCTTTATTAAAGCAGTCTTTCTGGTAACAATTGTTCAGAACCTCTTTATTGTCTCTCCAAGTAATCAACTTTACTGTTTCTGTGTCGCTGAAATTTCTACACTCCTTTCTTTTTCCCCTTCTCTTGGCATTTAGCTTGACGAGAAGGCTGCAAAAGTCTTCGTCCACCATTTTAAAAAGATGCGTCCCCGCTCTCTCTCCGTGCAAAACTCGTAATTTTTCGTTGTCTCGGCTACGATTGTCTAAAGGTTTTAAACCATATTCTAAAATCTTTTCTCTTGCCATACAAGAAAGCAAGTTGTATGGTTGATTTAAGCGTCAGCAAATCGCACGCGAGAATTGTAACCAGAAGTTGTACCGTGTTAATCGGCCTTTAGCCTAAGTATCAATTGGGGTTTTTGCTGTCAGTAAAACCAAGGCTCGTACCTGTGATTCGTCATCTGAATGCACTTGGATGGATTCCCAGGGAAGCGAGTCAGGTCTTCCTCCAGACAATCTGGATGGTGACACATCACCAGGCACACGCCCTGTGGAAACCTTTCTACCAGAACTGTCCACTTTAGGTGTACCAGTAATGGGTGTCTGTGCACTTTTGACTGGTGTTCCTGGGGCGCTGTTGGTTGGCGTGGAGTGTACGGATGTTCTCTTGGTATCTCCCTGAGAGGACTTCTTGGAAGGTGATGGACTGGATGGGACAGGAATTTTCGATCCTTTTGTCTCTGCAGGTTTGATTTTACCAGCTACATAACATACAGACCAAGAAAAAATATTACCTTTTACTCTAATAAATGTATAAGAAATCGAAAAAAATCTGAGCTCCAGACGGGAATCGAACCCACGACCTTCCGTATACTAGTCGGAAACTCTAACCACTGAGTTACGGGAACTCGAATGGTGAAGCGAGGTTATTGTGTTAAGGTACACGGACTGTATCGCACAGTCACTTTAATGCCCAGGCATATGTGTCGAGGAACGCACTGAATTAACTGCATCACGCAGTCTAATATTTCTGAAATCAATCTCAAATCGACCTTTCCATATAGTTAGTCCACCCAATATTTGTCTGGATGCAAAATACAACTATTTCAAAAAAGGTTGTCATTGTCAAAGGACATAGGTGACATTTAGGAGATAGTCAATACCAAACCTCTCCCTTTCAGCAAATGATGCAAATGAAAATAAAGGTTTGGGCACAAGATGCGACGTTGATTGTAACGGGGAAATCCCGCAGCGTGTCCACCCGTTCAACTGTTGCGCGCGACGTCACGGAAGTAGACTAACGCGCCTAGTTCTACTTTTGCGACTCCGCCGGCGACATCGCGCACAACAGGTTGCACAGGTGGACAGGGTGCGATGATTCCGTTGCAAGCAACGTCGCATCGTGTGCCTGAGCCTGAACTAACAGTGCTACAAATAGCTTCTTCCGGCTACCAGTAGCACCGAATCTCCCATCTCTGACCATAACGATCACCTTTTAAGATGACACACATAAAGACATCACTATCTCACCCTGGCTACTGGTTGACTTGATGCTATCCTGTCGAACTGGAATGCGACTTGAAGCTACAAAGAAACAAATCGATATTAAGTACACATCCATAACACTGCAGCACATAACACATTTTATTATATACCAAGTGTCAAAGTTCAATTTTCCTCAATTTCTATTGGTCGAGAGTGTATCACGTGAACGTGAA